>JAMALG010000033.1:0-219438 GCA_023628115.1 Naganishia sp. PT2105A-2 | reverse complement strand
ATTTCATCTCGCCTGTCATCTCGAGATGAAATGGGGAGATGACAGCCGGAGATGACTTATATTTGAAACCCCCTTAACATTAGTTCCACATTTCTCCACTCGGCTCACGTCCACTCGCGGCTGACAGCCGGTCGGCAGTCACCCCCAGAGTCCCGTGGGGCTCATTACCAGGATTCAAGCCGAGGGTTCGAGATGAGACATAGCGATAGCAGTCTTAACTTCGGCTTGATGACGGCAGGGACCTAGGGGATGCTGGAGTTGGGTTCTCCGGTGCCGATAGAAGGCTGGAGTGTACGGCGCTGAGTATGGAGCAGAAGTAGGGGTATGGTCAGGTTGTATATATGCATGTAGAGTGTTGGCCAGACACGTAACAGGTAGTCCTACGCCACGCCCACCAACTCAAGCAAAGGTTCCCATCCAACATCATGTTCACGCCAACCGGCCTCTCAGGCCTTCCAACACACTTGACAACGCTCCACCTTACCCTTCTGGGTCCCCTGCTCTTCATCTTCGCCGCGGCCCTTCTCTACTACCGCACCTATGTCTGGCCATACCGCCACCTCCCGCCCGGTCCACCAGGCCACTTCCTCTGGGGAAACATGTACCAGATCCCCAAGTCCCGACCTTGGGTTCAAATGGCCAAGTGGAGCGAGGAATATGGACCCATCTACACGATCTGGATGGGTCCTATCAAGCCGGTTCTGATCGTCGGAAGTGCGGAGATTGCGAACGAGTTGTTGGACAAAAGGGGAAGCATTTGGAGTTCGAGGCCGCGAATGATCATGACCAGTGAGGTAAGTCGGAGCGGCCTAGTGAGCAAACACAAAGGAAAATAAGAGTGCCGTCCAGTCCGCAAAGACGTTGGTCGAGGCAACGCCGGCGGGTTCAGACGCGCCGGCGCCGAACAGACGAGCGACAGCCCTTGGATACACGCGCTGACATACCCCTCTCTGTCGCATTCAGCTTGTCAGCCGAGGCCTCCGCATGACCTTCATGCCTTTCTCCGGCCAGTGGAAGGCCCAACGCAAGCTCCTCCACACCATGACCCAGCCTCGAGCAGCAACGACTTACGAGCCAATTCAAGACCAAGAATCCCGTCAACTCGTGCGAGACACCTTGCTTGCTCCGCAAGACTACTGGTCCCACTGCCAGCGATACGCCGGATCCACGATCATGCAGATTGCGTTCAACAAGCGGGCCGAGACTATCACCGATCCGGCGATTGTGGATATGAGGCGCATCAACGAGCAAATGACGCAGACGGCTGTTCCGGGACGTTTCTTGGGTACGTAGAAGCTCAAGGGGATCTTTGCGTAGTTCGCGCTGATCTTTCCCTCGCAGTTGACTCTCTTCCCATCCTGAACTTGATCCCCGAACGATTCGCACCCTTCAAGCAACAAGCGTCGGCACTTTTTGAAGACACGCTCCGGCTCTTCCGGTCCCACGTTGAAGATGTACGGCCTGCCACCGCGCTCGATGGCTCCACGCTGACCCCTTTTCCAGGTCTATCGCGAAGTCAAGAGCGGAAGCGACGTCAACTGCTTCGCCAAGACGATCCTCGAGAACAAGGACAAGTACGGCTTGACAAATGACGAGGCGACGTTCCTGGCAGGCGCCATGTACGGCGCCGGAAGTGATACGACGGCCGACATGATCTCTACCGCCATTATGACCTTTACCAAGTACCCCGACCTCGTCGCCCGGGCCCAAGCCGAACTCGACAACGTCGTCGGCCGCGATCGCTTGCCCGATTTCGCAGATGAATCCGATCTCGTCTACTGCTCGGCGCTCGTTCGAGAGATTATGCGTTGGCGAACGGTGATTGCGGGTGGATTGGCGCATGCGAGTATCAAGGATGACTTCTATGAGGGTGAGTCCAGATTGATTGGCGTCGTCGGAATAGGCGTTGACGATGCTCGGCAGGTTACCACATCCCCGCGGGAACGACTTTAATTCCCAACCACTGGTCTATCCACCTCGACCCCAAGCTGTACCCGAACCCCGAAACGTGCAACCCGGATCGGTTCATCCGCAACGGCAAACTCGTCGGAACAGCACAGTCGGACCGAGGCCACCATTCGTACGGTTTCGGACGTCGAATCTGCCCTGGTACGTATCTCGAACTCGCCTACTCGAGGGGCGCCTGCTGATGCCTCTTCCAGGCATGTACATCGCCGACCGATCCATGTTCATCACCTTTACCCGTCTCCTGTGGGCGTTCACGTTCAAGGAGGATCCGGCGCATCCGATCGATATTGATTCATTCTCCGAGGGATTTAGCTCGCATCCGTTGCACTTCAAGACGAGAATCGCGCCGAGGGGTCCGTGGGTCGAGGATGTGCTGAAGAGCGAGTCGTAGGAGCTTGTAGCAGTGTTGTAATAGTATCCACGTATCCATGGACAGTACGCTACCCGAATGCAGACAAATGCCAGGCGCACAGAGTCGCTCGATCGCTCAGAAATTTGAGCGGATATGAGACATTCACCGCAGAGCCATTCGCACATCTTGTTCATCCTCCGCTGTCCCTCACCACGCATGCTTGCCCTCTTCCGCACACTCCGCATCGCCATCATGCCGACCCGATGCTCTCGCTCCCCATCTCCATCGCAGTCTCCTTCCGCCAAGCGGATCAAACTCGCCAATGGCCAGGCCGGAATGTCCACTGCTACGAATACCGCGCCGGTGCCGTCGATTGAAGTCTCAGCGCCTGTCAACGATGAAGCGTACCCTGCACCTGATGCAGCGGTGCTCAAGATGGTAGAGGAGGAAATGGAGAAGCCGATCGAGATTGTGAAAACATATGAAAGGGAACTGGATTACGAGAACAAGCTCGTACTGGCGCCGATGGTGCGCACGGGGAGCTGTGAGCATTGGTCTCTTTTATTCTGGTATCAGTGCTAATCTCGCTCTCGCAGTGCCTATGGTCTGTCGCATTCTATCTCTTGCCTTGCTGTCGCTGATACGCAATCACAGCGACTGCTTTCCCTCCATTACGGCGCAGGACTCGTTTGGGGACCGGAAATCGTAGACAAGGCGATCATCGGTGCCGAACGTATCGTCGATCGTGAGTCTGACTGCATCTGTTCCTCGTCCACTCTCTTACCCTTCATGTTCAGCCGAAACGGGAGTCATCTCGTATACGAAGAAGGGAGGCGACGGGAAACCTATCTTCACCTGCCATCCCGTCGAAAAGCCTTTCCGTACGTCTCTGAGTTGATGATCGACCTTCCATCGCTCATTTCTGCTATCGGACAGTCATCTACCAGATAGGGACGTCGGATCCTGAGTTGGCGGTCCAGGCCGCAAAGACGGTCGAGCGCGATGTCGCGGGATTGTGAGCCACTCGTCATGAAACCATAGATGATTGCTGATATCCGTCTAGCGATCTCAACTGCGGTTGCCCAAAACCATTCTCGTACGTCCGCAATCAACACTTCTGAAAGCGTTCCTAACATACATGTCACAGCGTCCACTCAGGAATGGGTGCCGCCCTGCTCAGCACACCCGACCTGCTCCTCTCGATTCTTCGCGCCCTCCTTTCCAACACTTCCCTTCCCGTATCGTGCAAAATTCGTCTCCTGCCCACGCAAGAACCGACACTCCACCTCGCCTCGCGGATACTCCGCACCGGTGTTCGTGCCTTGACAGTGCATTGCCGGACGAGGGACATGCGTAGCAGCGTCAGGGCGCTGTGGGAACGGTTGGGGGATATCGTACAGTTGGGCAGGAGGCGCGGTGTGCCGGTGCTCTGCAATGGTGATGGAGAAGGATGGGCAAACTGGAACGACATCAGGGAGAAGACCGGTATGCGAGAGTCCAGCCGACTCGGTTCCGCGTAACTGATTTCTTGTGTCGGAACCAGGCGCGACCTCTGTAATGATTGCACGGGCGGCAGAATCCAACCCGTCCATCTTTAGTCCGACCGGTCCCATTAGCACCATGGAAAAGCTCATCCCGACAAGCTTCCTTCCCGTATGCGCCTACCTGAACAACCACTACTCCAACACAAAATTCCTCCTCTACCAATACAAGCCTTCCCCAGCGCCGATATCCACCCTCAGCAAGGCCGAGCGTAAAAACTTTAGCGATGGTATCGCGCGCGCTAAAACGATAGATCAAGCCGTCGAGTTCTTCGGGATGACGATGCCCGACGCCAAGGAAGCCGGAGCTCAGTTCGTGAAGGACTTGAAGCGTACACTCAAGGAACGTGAGCCGGACGCCTATGGAGCAGATGAATACGGCGAGGACTGGACGCGTGCAGCGGAGGCGGCTGCCCCGATAACCGCCTCAATCGTCGCGTCCGCTGAAGAAACCACGACCATCCCGTCACATCCTACGACGAGCGGAGCAACGAACATCTTCGAACAGCGCAAAGAAGCCGAGTCTAAGGGAACCGTACACGATGCGCCCATTGTGCAGGAAGACGTGCAACAGGAGGAGTTGGACGAGGAGGCGATGATGAACGGAGCATGAGTGATGAGGATGGATGTGAGTGTAAGAGAATGACACGATACATCATACAGCAGTACGACGCGATACATCTAGGATTAGCAACGGTAATGGGACGAAGATTATACCTTGCTCTCAACCGTCTTCATTTCCACATCGGCTTTACCATCCTCCCTTTCGGCAGCCTTGTCTACAAGTTTCGCACCGTCTTCCTTTTGTTCGGCCTTGGCCTCTTCCTTCTTTTTGGTGGCTTCCTCCCTGCGCTTCAAATCCTCCTCGTACTCCCTTTCTCGCTCCTCCTTGCTTTTGATCCTGTAATCATCCGGCATCTCGAGCTCCTGTGATTCAAAGGCATCCTGGATCATCTTTTGCAATCCGCCCTCCTTTTCCTTGTACTCGTCCCGCTCAACAAAACCTCGGAGCCAATTGCGGAAGAGCAAGTCACGCGACGTTCGGCCGTGGTACAGATTCTCGCAGTCCTTCTTGATCTCCTGATACCAGACATGAGTGGCTTGTTTGATGTAAACGAGGTCGAAAAGCTGTTCAAGATCCTCGATGATTTCTCGACACTCGATCCGTGACTGAAGATCAAGTCAGCGTTGGCCTTGGGTGTAATCAAGTCATACATACCTCCATCAGTTCTCCCACACAGGCCATTAGCATATCCTCATTCTCGAGAAAAGGCAATGCCTTGAAGCGAGCGAGACCATTCTTGTAGTTCTTGATCAACGCCTGGAGAGCTTCTCGAAGATGCACAGAGTGTCCCTGGTTGGGCTGAAATGCATATACTAGTCAGAGGTGTTCGGAAAGTCAGGCACTCCGACTCACCTCATTGAAGTCAATCTCATCGCAGAGCGATTCCATTTCATGCGATATTCCCGTGATTTTTTCCTCGATCTTCTTCCCATTGGGGAGGGCATCGACTTCGATTCGCTGTGCGGCAAACCGTAGACGATATTCTTCCATCGCATCAGCGTGCTTTCGCTCTTCCAGAGCCTGCTGTCTCTTCAGAGCCTCTGCTTGACGGATCTGTCAAGCGAAAAATGCCTGAGAAAGGGCTTCGTGGGGTAATGCTCTCTGGACTCACTCGCAGCCTTTCGCTATAGGTCGGTTCGGCCGGAGAAGTCGCAATTGCCTTGGAAACATCAGTCATGATTGTGCTTTTGTAATTATCAGGGCGATAAGCTACTGAAGACTCTGTGTCATATCATCTCCGGCGAGACGACCAGAGCTTTTATACCTCGCAAAGCCAGGTTATCGAGGGTCACATTGCGTTCTCCCTACCCGGTCCTTTGTGAGCTGACCCTCGAATCTCCTGAAGCCTCTCCTGAACAAAGGAGAATCAGAATTAGGTCATTACATGATCCGCCTTTGTCGAGTCTCGGTCTACCCGACTAAACCCTAAAACCAGAATGAAGATGAGTCTGAACGGCACATGATTTGACTTTCGTTGTTTCCGCTATCATTCCTCCCTAGAATCGAAAGGATTTGCGTCACCTTCCGTACCTTCTGGAGATAGCGAGAACAACACATATGTCCTCTCAGCTTACGACGGACCCGTTTGACCGCCACGCTTCACACCGCTCCGTGTTCCATTATTTACGCCATCAAAATGCGTCGGAGAGGGCGAGTACGATAATGGCGGCTTTGACGTTGGCTGCCTTAGCAGCGCCGTTTTTCGTGTCCGTCCAGCGCGCTTCGCCCGTCGAGAACCCGATGATAGGCTGGGAGCTGGCTACAGTGGACGGCAACAGGATTGGCGCGTGGCGGTGGATTGACGCTACCGGCGGGTAAGTCCCAACTAGCAATTCGTACTGGCTTTCAGGCTTGCTTAGACGTGCCGGCTGCTCTCATAGCGTGCACAAGACAACCCCTTTCCAAAGATTGCCCTCGCCGAACCCTTTTACATTTTGGCATGCATTAATACCTGTCACGACGTGTTGTGGATTGGCTGCAGTCCTCGCCAATCTCCTGCTGGTCTGGTATCTCGTACAGTCAACAATCGACGGTTCCGCAGGATTTGAAGACATACTTGTTTCCGCCCTTTGTACCGCCTACTGCAGTGGTGGCATCGCCTCCATGCAGGTGTCTCTCTTGCTTCTGGGCAGCATGGGACGTGGTGGCTTGGATGTATCTAAATTTGGGGAAAATGAGGTGTCAGATTCGATAGCGCAGGTCAAGTCTGCTTATGGTGTCAGAAGGGATTTCAGTATCGGCGCAGGTCTGATCGTGTGAGAATGACCCCTCCCCTCATCACATGTGCGACTGGCATTCGCGACGATTGACTGACAAACATCTATCTGCAGCGGATGGTCTTCGATAGGAGGCTGCATTCTTTGGTATTTGATTGTCCGCCGGCGTTACTCCAGTACTCTCGCCCTAGTCCCCCGCAAGAATGCTGAACGCAGGGAAAAGAAGAGGCTTCGTAGAGCTGAAGGATCCTCGATCAAAGACTAACATATCCCCAACATCAGAAGCTCACTGGCGCCTCTCCCTATCATATCGTGTGGAATTGCCAGACGACTTGCCTGTCAAGCGACATGCCGGGAGATTTGAGGCTCGGCTTTATCAGCGAACCTGGCATTCTGGCAAGAATGCGCAATGAGTCGTCATAGAGACCTTTCTGGATCACCAAGCTATGTAGACCCCTGGATGATATGCAGATTGGTCCGCTATATCGCTTGCACTAGTGCTTTCGAGGCAAACGTGTTGGGGCCCTTGGGAACTGGATCTTCAGGTGCTGGTTGCAAGTCATGAGCTTCCGGGGAAATCTTGTCTGCCTGGCAGATGACTGCCAACAGGCGATCATAGCAACACAGCTTGAGCACTCCCTTTGACGAAAGGACCTCCTTGCGACTGCGTTTGTAAGTTTTGTGATTTCCCTCGGATCAGGGTTCCCTTCGACCCTTTATGAGTCCCTGTATTTGTGTTTCAGTATACTATCTGAGGAGTCTTAATAAAGGAGCCTGAGGGCATCAGTTTCGACTGCGAGAATGGTTCCCTTTCGTCACAGTCAGGACAGCATGCGGGTGGCGAAAAAGCCGTATATAAGGCCGTCTCCGTCTGCTTTTCGACGATGAGCCGAGACTGTTTCCAACCTTCAAACCTCGAAAACCTGGAAGTGTGACTCACCTCATTCCAAAATCGAACGACGCCATAGTAGACTCTGTACATCTCCTCGCCAACTTCGCACCACAAATAGATAAGCCAAACATGCGATTTCCGACGATCATCCCAACTGCGGCTACCATCTTCGCCGCCAGCGTTTTGGCCCAGGAGGCCGGCCAAACTGGAGTCGCCTCGGTCCTCGAATCACTGGTAATTTATCATGATAGACAAGAGCACTTCCGGAATATACTGACCCATTCTTTCCGCTTCATTCCCAGGTTTCATCGCAGGCGAACTCAGTCGTAAGCTCTGCAACTCAGGCTCTCGTAAGCTGCAGCCAATCGCTTTCATTCCCAACCTCGAAGGCTCATATGCGGTCTTTGGTTTTAGGGCTCTTCTATGTCGAACGCTGTCGGCGACCTGCTGGGCACCGCATCTTCGGACCCGTCTGCGTAGGTCTGGAATCGACTATAACAGAAAATACCACTAAAACTCCAATGCTGTCTTCTGGCTTTCCTCCAGAAGCGCGACAGACGTCGTGACCAGCGTTGTCGCCGCTACGACTCCCACTTCATTGGCAACGGGACCTGGTATCGCGACGCACACCGGAGTCCACTCTTCCATCGTCGCTATTCCCTCCGAAACTGCCACAAACACCAATGGTACTTCGGTCAACGGCACTTCGGTCAATGGCACTTCGGTCAACGGGAATGCGACTGGCGAAGATGCTATCGGCGGTGCCTCGTCCATCGGCGTGCACATCCTCCCCGGACTCGGCGCCGTTGGTGTCCTAGCCTACTCTGCTTTGATGGGATTCTAGTCTCGCCCAGCTTGTTGCTACGAGCTTCTGCAGGAGCTCTGAACTCTCATCTAGAATAGACAAACTGTCTTATTGTTTCTCTGTGTAATCTTATCGACTTCTGTCCCATCTTGTATCGATTCTGTCAGATGCATATCACGTTATTGCCTCGACCATATGCTGTATTCCGAATTTCCCATACTACTGTACGACGTTCGCGTCAACCAGTTGGCTTAGATGTTTATCAATATGAAACGACACTCCCGTCAGCGGATCCAACAACGCCATCGAGGATAGTAGTCCCAAGCTATGGCGATTCCTCCTTCAAGGCCATATCCAGCGGTACAGGCCCGCCATTCCGTATTATCGATTGGAAAGGATGATTGCAGACTGATGCCGATTTGATAGCTTTCCGAAGATAAATACTCTGTAACGAATTGACCAACGCGGTGTCCATGTTCATACGTCCGTTGTATGTTGCTCATTCACTGTCCATTGTTCGGCTAAGTAAAGCTATTTGTGCTTGCCGTATTCATTCTTGAAGAAATCCTGCACGGTAACCAGTTCCCGTTCTGTCCCCTGTATAAAGTCTTTCAGCGTGACGAGCTCCTCTTCCGAAGTCGCAGCCTGAGATTCATCATGGCATCTTCGTTCCGTGGTCGGCGTCTCTGTCGAACCGCCGGACGTGTTGTTTTCAGGGAAGGTCACTGCGGCCTGATCTGCCGTTGGACTCTGTCTCGAAGGGCTCCTCTCGCTCTCAGGAGTTGGCAATGGTTGATACGAATGCCGGCGGTCGCCAAGCGCTGCCAGTGAATTCTTGCCGGGATGAAGCGTCTGATCAGAGAGCCGGTTTTGCTCCCTTCGAGATGATCCGGAGTATTCCTGCGAAACTAGTCGGCCTTGACCGGTCTTGTCCATGAGTTCTTGATAGAATGCTTTTTTCTGCATAGAGGAAACCCCAAAAGTTAGGATAGAACGGTGAGCGATGACAAAATCAGCCGAGGGCGGCAAGCCTTTCGAAGGGCAACATACCTTGACTTCCAGCTTCGCTACTTCTAGAACGGGATCCTGCTCTCGGCTTTGGTCATTCATGCCTGTAGCGATGAAGAAGCAGCATCAGACGCTGCGCATCACAACCCATCGACGCGACTCACGTTGTCCATGCGCCCTATCGATGTTATCCCAGATCTGCAGCAGATCCTCCGCCATGGAACGACTCATTCTCTTCCCCTCCACCACTACTGTCTCCTCCTCGTCATCCACTCTGGTCCTGCTGTCCCGTCGCTTTCCTTTTCCTTCACCCGAAAGACCTAACAAGCCGGACAATTTCCCGCTCAGACCTGTCCGTTCGGCATCGTCGTCCGTCCCACCAGACCGAGGAAGAGATGAGGATGGCGTGGCACGCTGGTTGTCGAGTGATGGAGAGGCGGCGTACACCCGGCTGATGGCGTCGGAGATGGCGGAAAGTTCTGCGCGGCTTCGTTCGCGCGTCAATAATATGGCTGCCGATGGTCCCTCTGAGGCTTTTTGTGATGCCTTCTCCTCGCTACTTTCGGTCTTTCCAGCTGGATAATAAGCAGTTGTCGTTGATGCCGGAGAAAGGACGTTGTTAGCGGATGCGCCGATCCCAGTCTCCTGCTTCTCCGGCGATGATCCCTGCACTGATGCATAACTGGGCAACGACATCCCATCGCTCACTCTCCTTCGGACCCCACCTGTAACCTCCTCGTACTTTGGTGGCGGTGCCAAGGAGGACGTATCATCGCGAAACGACCCATCATCCGCCTCATTGATGTTGCTGAAAGGGTTCCCCCTTTGCGATTCCGAGGCCGTTGATGTAATGCTATTCCGTGATACGGCATTACTGTCACCAAATGGATTTCTCCCTACGTCCGAAGGACTCGAGCATTCTCTTTCTGTAACTCTTGGGAAGGGCGTTGCTTGCAAAAGTTCGGCGCTGATCCGGGAGAATTCTGAAATCGGGAACGCTGCTGGAGGCGGAGGGAGGCTTTCTCCGGTCGCGATAGTCAAGTATTCTTCATCCAAAGCTTCTGTAATTCGTTCCCTTGGGGCCTCCATGATGTATGGGCAGTGTTCTTGATGAACCATAATCCATTCGAATCAGTAGATTCACCATCAACAACCGTCATGTTCGCTGTCGCCTCCTCAATGTGCGCACTTACGCAAGTTACTCCGAGCGGTCTGTGCTGATTTTCGGCTCGGTCCGATACGCAATACCGAGATTGGATGGTGACCACGGGAGGAACCGAGAGGCCGAGAGGAGGGTTCGATACATGAATTGCTGCGATTCATACCGAGCCACCGACAACGACTACAGTGCAATAAGCAGCTCATTCAGCCCGCTGCACGGACATCCTGACTCACACTTTCTCGTCGTTTCCACGTATCAGGATGCCCAAGCCCTGTGAGGGAAAGCCGCGGTCCTCGACTCTCCCTTCCTCCCTTGTGATTTGTGCATTCTAGCTAGTAGCCCAGCATGGACTCTGCATGGCTTGTCGACCTCTGACCGCCTGCGTTCGTATAGTACCTTCTTTCGGCTCTTCTTCCGTTAGCCCCCAACAATGCAAGAAGCCGCAGCTTTGATCTGAGGGGCAACGGCGATGCATAGTCGATTAGGGTCGAGCTCGATGGTCTGCCGCCTGAGATCCCCTGCACGTTCCATCACCGCGGCTATTGCGCAGATCGTTGAGCTGGATTATGAACTGCATGAGTATTCAGGAGCTATTCATAAAGAACGGATGAACGATGTCTCGTTCAAAGCGCCAATTTCGAGCTGGTCAAACCTTACTGAGCACTCATAGAGCACTCATGTCGCGGTCGCCTTCGCGGGAACCCAGGCGATGCATATTCCTTGCGAATCGCAAACCGAAAGCCGACATGCAACCGAAAGCTTGCAAAGGCATCCGCAACAACTAGTTTACATACCGCCGAATCTCTCGTTGACTGAAGCTTCCTGCAAAGTCCAGACGTCGATCTCATTCGCGAATCTTGGATTTTGGTGATCTGTCCTTCAACGCAATATCGCCGTACATCTCGATAGTTGGGAGAGACTGCCTCCGACAGATATCATAGTTATAGCGAAATTTCGCATCAAGATAGGTTCGGGCCGCGCACATAAGCCGTAAATCGGGAGCCCAATCAACCTTGATCTTGATCTTTGACCATTGTGTCTATGCTGAGAGGTGAATATACCCGGAATTCGAGAACGTATCCCGAAACATGTGTGCGTGAAAGAGTGACTGTCGTCTAGCAAATACAAATATTGATGTCGATCGCCAGGGTATTATAGGTTGATATCCAGTGGATTTCGATATAACGGAGTGCCTGGTCTGCTCCCGCCCGCCTCACAGTTCCAGTCTCGGAGTCTCCATCACCGCGCTTGCCGTACTCGTTATCGTCTCCGCCACCTTCTCAGCAACATCCTTCACAGTCTCCGCCGTCACATCCTCCCTCAACTTCGCTCCAAACAGGTTCCTCACCGATCCCACCAGCGACTTTCCGACCGAGAACAACCCATCGGAATTGAGCGTGAATACCGGATATTGCTCGTCGCCATAGAGGTAGTAGGCCGATCGACGACGAAGGAATGCGAAATGTGCTGGGAAGTATTTGTAGATTGAGAGCCAAAACAGGGCAGTCAAGAAGCTGAATACTATGCCTATAGGAGAAGCTCGGCGTAAGCAATGGCGATGGAGGTAGAGGGCAAGAAGATGCGCCGAGGATCATGTCGAGTGCCCGAGTGCGCCTATCCGACGGCAATCACTTACCGAGAGCGAGTACCTCTATCGGCTCAAGCATGCCCAACGTAAACGTAGCTGCGATCCAAACCCTGTCGAGAGAAGAAGCCATTAGTACTCGCGGGGCAAAGCACAGCCCAGCGAGGCGGGAAAGCGGACTCACTGCCATCGCCATATATACAAAGCTATTGGGTTCGTAGGCCTGTAATAGTAGTCGAATCCAAGTCTCTGGACGAGCGTCGGATGTGCCGAGAGATTTGAGCTCAGATTCGGTTTGTCTCCTGCTGGCATGTTGACTGGCGCGGTCTCCGGTGTACTTGCGACGTGGTGTCTCTCTTCGTCGATTGTCTGTTTGTATGCTGAGATGCACGGTAGGAGCGGTCGAAGGATGTATCGAGATAAGTTTGCGGTGAAGGTTGGGTCTCAGATAGATGGATGCTCAACATTATTGATTCCTCGATCGCTTCCCGAACTACGCGCGCCCACGCGCCCACCTCGAGGCGCGTCGGAATCGAAGCGCTTGAGGTTCCTTGACGTATCGGTAGAATAGCTGTTGAATATAAAGGCAGTCTATAACGCGTTGGTGATTGCCTACGCCAACGTGTCTACGCGCAACTCATCGTCTGATGTGGCACTCCCAATGCTCATCCAATGCAAGGTGATGATACAATAATTCAACCCAAAAAACTATGATGCAGGAGATGTATACAATAATGTGCTAATATCGAACCCGACGTCTATGCAGCGTTCTTCGTAACCCATTCACGAGCCTTCTCCTTGGCTTGCTCCTGTCCCGCCGCATCGCCTATGCGTGTCTCCAAGGAAAGCAATTTCTTGAACAGGAACTTTGCCTTGTGTGCATTGAGCTTTTGATCGAGAGCTCGATCAATCAGGTTGCTTGAGTAGAATGGTAAGCTAGAGTAGCGAAGAAAAGAGCGACGTCGAACATACCGAACACCCTGGATGTCTCCCTGCTTTGCTATTTGATCGATGTAGGCGTTCCACAAGTTCAATTTCTTTGGGTACTTGTCAACCAGACCTTCGTAGATGGTCTTGCCACGTTCGGCCTCTCCTAAACGGAACTCGAGCAATGCAAATCGTTCAATGATCTTGACGTCTGTGAAGCAACACGGCAAATCAGCCTATGCTATGAGGAAGATGCAAGGCTACTGACGGTCAGATTCGGGGAGAGACTTCATGCTACGGGGCAAAAGTGCCCTTGCAGACTCGGCATCATCACGCTGGAAGTAAAACTCGGCGAAAGCAGCCCAGACCTCTACACGTTGACCGAATTTCTTGCAGGCTCTCTTGTAAATGTCCTCTGCGGCCTGAAAGCATCACAATCAGCTTGGTCAGTATCTTCGGTCGCTCGAACTCACCTCATATTTGCCGGTTTGAGCCAGGACAGCGGCAACCCTCAGAAAAATGGTCTCGGCATCATTGTACTGAGCGGCCTCCTTGAACAGCTTCTCAAAGCTCTCGGCGGTTCCATGTGCGTTTTCCAAGTTCAAAAGAGCCATCCAGACATTGAGTTTCTCGTCTTCCTCTCGGTAATTGATGGTCCGCAGAGCGCGACGTCCAATCTCTCTTGCCTTATCGACTTCCGAGAGTTCGAGCTGGAAGGACATGTACTGCACCCATAGGAATGAGGAGTTTGGCGAACCAACTAGTGCACGCTCGAATTCCTCTGTTGATTCCGGACGTTTCGTATGAACCTCAGCGGTCAAATCCTGGAATGGGGCGTGCGATTTGCGCTTCTTGGCATGAGCAGGCTTGCCAGACTCTGTTGCCGAGCCAGCATCATCACTCGACTCGTCATCGCTTTCCTCCAAGTCATCCGCCATGTTGATGTCAGCTCCTGTCCAGCTGAAACCGCCCTTGATCTCCAAAGAAGGGACACTCGAAGAAGCGTTTGTCGCCGAGGTTTTTTTCGATTTTTTGGTTTGAGGTTGCACGATGATCTGAAATATGCTGTCAGCCTCTTTGTATTTTGGATTCCAGCCGCAAGTCCACTCACTTCGTCTTCGCTGTCTTCCTCAAGATCTGCTTCCGAGTCATCGTCATCGAGAGCCAGCACATCAGCCTCATCGAGACCGTCCGCATCGACTTCGTCTTCATCATCGTCGTCGACGTCCTCCTCGTCTTCATCCTCGTCGTCCTGCTCGTCCTCATTGGCATCTTCGTCTTCGGCTGCTCCTGAAGAGCCGTCCATATCGTCATCTTCTGGTTGAGCAGAGAACCCTTGTCCAAAGTCTTCGGAGGAGAAGTAGCTGGGCTTGATGCCGAGCGAGATCTTGTTCTTTTCCGTGTCGATGGCCACAATCTTGGCTTTCAGCTTGTCTCCTTCTCGATAGCTGGAGAGCGCATTCGCCACATCCGCGTTGGGGTCGTCGGAGACCTATACTGCCGTCAGCCATGTGATCGCAGCGTCATAGTTGGCGACCTTACCTCTGATCTATGACAAAGACCGCTCAAGTTGGTCCCGTCGATGCGCAAGAAAACGCCATACGGTTCCACCTGATGCGTGGAGTCAAATACGGTTTGGGCGGGACGAGACCATGGACTCACCTTGCGAACGATGGTATCCACCTTCTGCCCGACGGAGAAGTCAGCCAGACCAGCGGTCGATTTCTGTTTGGCAGCCGCCTTTCCTGGCTTCTTCTTGAATGACATCTCGATTTGGTTTTTCTTGAAGTCAACGCTGATACCAAATTTTTCAGCAACCCTAGCATCGGTGTATACAAAGAAACTTACCCAGTGACCTTGCCCTGCACAAGTTGGTTCACTTCGAAACGCGATTGCCACTCCGCTACGAACTGTACGCAGAAATGTCAAGTGACAGATCCACGATTTCCTCAAAGTCACTCACATCGTCAAAGAGCTCCTTGATCATGACTCGCGCAGTGACGCTGCGGCCCAAGGCGACATAGACACCAGAAGAACTGATGTTTTTCACGAATCCACGCAGCTTCTGGCCGACTTTGACGTCTTGAATCCCGTTGATCTCCCTGTCCTTCACCGGCGACGTGCTACCGAAGCGTGACTGACGAGTTGAGAAATCAATTTGGTTGTTTGACGTGTCCACCTTGATAACGGAGCATTTGATAATCTGAGCCGTTGACAGATCCTCGATGTTATCAAAGTCATCCGACATGTCCGTCAAATGGAGTCGGCCCTTGATGGTCCTGGACACCTTTAAAATGTACGACTGGTTGTTCTTGGCGGCAACTCTTGCTGGATAGACTTGTCCAGAGGTGAGAGAGGAAAGTTCGAGACCACTGGAGATCTTGGTTCGGGACTTTTCCTGGTCTTCCTCGCTTTGTTGATTGACCAAGATCAAGAGGCCGTTGTCCGGGTTCTTTGCCACCACCTTCAGATTCTCCAAGGTTTCTCCGATCTTCAGATCCTTCCGCAGACTGGCGATGTTGGCGTTCCTGAAGTGTGCGAGGTTTGCGATAGACAAGATACCTCGGGCCCCACTTGGCAATACTTTCATGGCGATTTGGTCCTGGTGAACTTCCGCGACCTCGGCAGTGACAATATCATCGACGTTGATGGCTGCCTTGGCTACAAAAGTCGGGAGGGCTTGCTTCACACTGGCAAACATCTTGCGGGTCTCTCGATCGATGGAAGTAATCTTGACATTGACGGGTTTACCAACGAAAAAGATTGAATGGAGGTCCTTGATGAAGGATTCACTGTAGCATAGAAAGATTCACCACAGGTCCCGTGGTACTGAGGTCGGCTTACCTTGCCTCAGTGACCGGGACATATGCCACTTGTCCACCAAACAACTCTACCAAGCATCCCTTCTCAAAGATCTTGCTGATTACACCCGAGGTCACCATATCAGCCTGATATTCCTCAAAGGACGCTGGCGTAGGGTTCTTTGAGTCGACCAATGACTTCTTGAGCGTGAGCTTCACTCGGCTCTTTTCCGGTTCGATGGCAAAGACCTTTCCAGGAAAAGCTGAGAATGCTATTCCAAAAGCGATGATTCCCACTTACTCGGCATTTGACCGTGTTTCCGGCCTTGAACCTCTTCTCAGGGTGCTTCAGCTGGATATCCGCGTAGTGCAAAGGCCACACAACACCATCGACGCTGCCAGACACATTTATGAAGATTGCCTTGTCGGTGAATCTACTGATCGTGCCCTGGAAAAGCGAACTTCCATCAATTACCAATTCAACTTAAACAAAGAGCGAGAAGCTCACCTTCATGACTTCTCCAACCTTGATCTCGCTCACTTGCATGAACCTCTGCTCTAGCACGCGCTTCTCGAAGCTCAACATAATGACACCATCCATTGGCGAGTGTCCGATAACTCGTGCCTTGTGCTTGGTACCGACCCGCCATGTTCCGCTCGTGGCTGAAAGCGCCGCGGGTCTCTCATCTGCCACATGTGAAATCTGCAAGATAGCCGTCAGAACAGTCTATCCAAGACCAGGCATTTGGCACTTACGTGAACGAAAGCGTGATACCCCTCAGAAGTCTGGCACTCAAGCCCAAAGTCTTTTGCGACACGGACAATATTGACTCGCTCCAGGATTGTGCCGATAGGAAGGGCGGTCTCGAGACTGCCCTTGCCCTTAGCTGCTTTAGGCGATGAGAGATCGATAATATGTGGAAGCACAGACAGCCCGAATCGCTTCGGGGTAGTGGCGAGGTTATCGTAGATCAGGCGAGCCTTGATCTAAAGAATTGGAGAGTTAGACACGAACGCAATGCCCGTCAGCTAGGCTATCTACCTTCTTGCCCGCCTTGAACTCCTTTTCGATATCCTTGTCGCCGATGCCCAAATGAGTCAAATCGATCGTGCCATCGAAGAAGCCGGAAATCTTGACGTTGAGTCCCGCCGGAATGATGGCCGTTATCAGACAGCTGATGAGGTGTCCAGGAAGAATAGAAGACACATTGGTGTAGACCTCCGGGGCGAGCGCACGCTTGCATTGCGTCTCGTTCATCGTCAACTGTGCGAGCCTGCCGCTAGCGGAAGTGACCACAAAGTCGAAGACCTGACCGACATGAAGCTCCTTGCCCTGAACTTCATCCTTCTTCAAGAACCCTTCGATATCCTTCAACCCGAGCTCGATCGACCATCCGTGATCCTCCTCGGACTTGAGCGCACCCGTCATTCGGTAACCTGTCGCCACGTCTGCCTTCATCACGCCCTCATTGACCTTTTCTGGCCTAAGAGACATCTCGATTCGACTTGCCAGACGAGTTTGTTCTGTCGGGGTGTACATTCCCAGGAAAGCCTTGTTGCTGGATTCGGATGGAAAATTTTGCGTCACGATTCCGGAGACGTATTGACCAGGTTGATATAGTTGAGCCAGCTCCGGCGTCTCCGAGTCCTCTTCTTCTTCCTCAGCATTGGCATCAATTTCCATATCCTCGTCATCCTCTTTTTCTCCCTTGGTGAGTCTGTCGGTGAGAATACCTGAGATTTCCGTGATGGGAACGTGTGCCAGCAGCTGATTAGGCAGAGAGAGGATGAGATGTAACGGGAGAACGGCTTGCACACGGGCTAGTAGGCGTGTTCCAGGAAGTAGCCGCTGTGAAGTGATCATGTCGTGAGCAAGAATGCTTCGCAGCACGCAGGGAGCCGAGCCTTACCTTGTAGTTAAGATGTTCAACACCTGGAACGATTCCAGATTAGCTACCGATTTCTTGGTAGCGTGATCTACTCACGGATCAAGTCCTTGTCAATTTCTTCACCGTCTTTCGCTTTCGACTTGTCCTTTCCATTCTTTGCACGCTTGATCGCCGCCGCTTTCCTCTTCTGCTTCTCCTGTTGGAAATGCAAAGGTCACCGAGTGCCACGGATTGAGCCGTAAGATAACGCACCTGTGCAATCTCCGTTTCCGCCTCTCTGCGACCTTCCTCTCTCAAGCCCTTGTACTCGAACGGCGTCAGAGTTGTTCCACCACCTCGTGGGAAGTCCGTCTCGTCTGCAACAAGGGCCGAAGTGAAGACTTGCCGTGGAGCGGCTGATGGCTTCTTGACGGCTGCCTCCTCCGTCTTGGCCTTTTTTGTCGGCCGCGAACCGGTTTCTTCCCGAGATCTCTTTTGCACCGCCATGATGCTAGAACTGTATCGATGTGTGCTGGTGCCTGGCGAAAACCGAAGGCAATATGCATAACTTTCTTTCAAAGCTGCTTCAACATTCAAGCTCAATAGATCATGTTCGCACCTGCACGCCCAACTTTTTGTGGTCACGTGATTTTGTTGATGTTGTGCCTCGACTGGTCAGGACGACTTCGTCAATCTACTCCGAGCAGCTCTATAACCCAGTCTCTCGCACTCTGGCAGCAGCAGTTCATCAGCCATATCGCCTCCATGAAGTCCGGCGACTCGCCGTACGAATGTATTGCGAACACACCGCATGGGCAGAAGTATTCTTGAGCATGGCGTTATCAGCAATTTCCGGGCGAAAGCGACTGCCCCAAAAATCAACGCCTTCTACTTCTTACTTGCGTCCAACAGCATTCCGGTTGGCGCTTTGCAGAATGAATGTTTCTCAACACAACATGTAGGACCCTTATAGTCTGACGGCGGAGCAATGTTTCAGTTCGTTTGCGTCTGCCAACGCAACCTTGCTTTCGGGGCCAAAATTGCAATTGCGATCCCAAGGCGATCGGAATGCCAATCGAGCTGTCTTCGTTCAAAGGCAAGCCCTGTGACAGTCATATATAGTCATTGACCGTTGTGTATTTTGATACATCGTCAAAAATCATTAAATCATGGCAGCTCCTCCGTTTAGAAGTCGTCATCCTGTAACCAAGCGGTCAGCGCAGGCTCGCAAATGGGAAAGGACGGGAATAACGCACCTCATCGGGAAGAGGAGCAGCGGCAGCCTCCGCCAACTCCTTCTCGTATTGCTGCATCTGCGCGGGATCGATCTCGACCTCAGCGGGCTTCAAGGCAGGGGCGGCGACGAACTCCAAAGACGGGTTGCTGGAGGACAAAAGTCAGTCTCTGATCATTCGTATATGTGATGCTAGAACATACCCGACCAACTTCCTTGCGAGCCAAAGGAAAGGTTTCTCGAAGTTGTAGTTGGACTTGGCAGAGATTTCGAAGTACTGCAAGTTCTTCTTTCGGTGGAAGGTGACACCCGAAGTCTTGACCTTTCGCTCCTTGACATCGACCTTGTTACCGCACAGCACGATGGGGATGTTTTCACAGACTCGCTCCAGATCTCGGTGCCAGTTGGGGACGTTCTTGTAGGTAATTCGCGATGTAACGTCGAACATGATGATACCGCATTGACCTAGACAGGGCAAGAGCAGTCAGTAATCCGCCGAGTTGACGTCTCAATGCATCTACGCATCCCCCAGGCCGTTCCCGCGAAGCAAAGTCATACCACAGTGATCGCTATCGCTCCCGCTGCTACCCACTTTGAGATCTTTGATCACTCACCCTGGATGTAGTAACCGTCTCGCAGACCACCGAACTTCTCCTGACCTGCAGTGTCCCAACAGTTGAAGATGATCGTACCGAAGTTGGTGTGGAAGTTGAGGGGGTGAACCTCGACACCGAGAGTAGCTGAGAGAAAGCAGAACCAAAGCTGCAATCAGTAACTGAAGATTCGCTTTGCACATATGCTACTTACCGATGTACTTCTTTTCGAATTCACCAGTCAAGTGTCGCTTGACGAAGGTGGTCTGCAGCGATCACAGCTCGTCAGCTTCATGCTATCCCATACGCCAGCTCACTCGATTGATCGACGCTTCTCTGCTCGCAGCGGCAGCGACACCGCCGTTACTTGAATGAATTCCGCCTGCTTACCTTTCCGGTTCCACCGTCACCGCACAAGACGAGCTTGAAAGTAGGGATGTTTTGTTCCTGCTACAAGAATGCAAAGGAGTATCGTCAGCACATTTTGCATACAGGGACTCCGGCTGAACGCCGAGAAGATCCAACAGTTCTCCCCGAGCGGTAATACTTACAGCAGCCATTTTGAAGAGAATCTAGGACCGAGAATCTATGGGGATAATGCAAAGTACAACAACGCTCGAGGTCATCAAAATTGACGAACATCTACTCCATCAACGGTTGGTGACGCCACAGCCAAAATTCGAAGGTGCGCCCGATCATCATTTTGGCTTGTAAACTTTGAAGTCAGGACCATTCTCACGCTGGGCGGCGTGTCCGCCTTCTCCTTCCCTCTCTTTCTGGGCAACTCCCTGATGGGGAGGTATTGCTGGACCGATGTTCACATCATTCCAGAAGTCAGGGTACGGGTCTCCACCAGAAAGAGACCTTACGTGGACGTGGACGGTTAGAGGAGCTCATAACAGAATTTTACATCAGATCTTCACGGCTGCAGCTCACCGGACAAACGAGTGAGTGCAAATGATGTTGGCGGGGCAATGGAATGTAATATGAATGACGATACAACTTGTAAAATGATAACCCTCGAATCAACTGATCAGGCAATTTTCTGTGACGGATCAAGGATGGATCAGCATGAGCTCATACCATAAGCAAGCAGGGAGACGTACGTAGGCACCATAATCCTTGTCTGGGTCGTACACCTAGAGCCAAAGAGATTGAGTGTTCGTCAAGAAGAAAGCATACAGCATTACTTACCTCCCACCTTGATGCCGGAAATATGTGCTTCGACCGCTGATACCAACTTCTCTCGACGACTTTACCAGCATGCGACTGATTGACGGTGATGAGCTGATACAAGGCTGGGAAGAGAGGTCATGCGTACCTCGTCCCTCTCCTTCGTTGCATCATGTAGCAGACGCACATCGTTATGCACATCGAACGAAAACAACGGACCAGACTTCCCCCGAGCCTTGTTCACGATAAAGTCATAAAAGGTATAGTGCTGAAAAATGCTCAGTCAGCTCGAGACCGCGTAGGTGACATCAGTAAGCAGGGCGTACATGTGGAATGATCAAGTCCTCCTACGAGAGCATTCGGCACCAAATCAGTATCTGATCTGGTTTGCGGCGAAATACATACCTTGATGTACATGAGATTGTCCACACTGATACCGCGCAATTCCGGGAACTGGGCTCGGCACTTCTCCAAGAAGCTGCCGATATTGTCTCCCTTCTTGCACTATGAGAAACGCATCCAGTCAGGAAGATGAGCGCAGATGGGAACCGGTGTCTACTCACCTCGACTGAACTGCGATGTCCGCTTCCGTCCCAGTATGAATACGTAATCTCTATCGTCTCCTTCTTCATCTTATCCTGCCGCGCCAACCACTCCTTGCGGAGTTCTTCACGCTCGATCCGCTCTCGCTCTTCCCGCTCGCGATCCGGGAGGAAAGACGTGTCGACTGCTGGATTCTTCATTGACTTGAGTTTCTTCGCCGAGGCCGCTTCTGCGAGGCGGAATACGAGATCAGACTACCTTCCTGGACCATAACGATCATACTCACCATCCAAATCCTCGTTTGATCGTTTCTTATCTGATGACTTCGTGACGACTTCCTCTTCCTCCTCCTCACCATCTAGTGCGAAACTCAATTTTGCCTTTTCCTTCTTCTTCTTTTCCTTCTTCTTTTTATTGGCACTAGCCAAATCTGCCGACTGTTTCTGCGCCGCTTCCATTCGCTGCGTCTCCTCAATCTCGTCACGGGTCCGTCGGAATTCATCCAGCGTTACGAGACCGATAGTGCTTTTCGCAAGCTTTTCGGCGGCGCCTTCGGTTCGCGCTGTGAACCGCTCTGCTGCAGATGCTCCTTTCCTTTCTGTTTCCTACGAGAAGCAATGCTTGCAGATTAGCTCTGAGTTCCAAGCCGGTAGACGAGACCGCTTACTCGTGCTATGGCCTCCTTCTGCCGCTGAAACTCCTCCTGCAATGACGACCGTTGTGATCAGTCCCAGCAGCCCACAGCGTATCTGATTACTTACATGTGCCTGTTGTCTCTGCTTTTCTAGCATGCCCTGGCGGAGGGCTTCGCCTGGATTCATAGCCATCGTGCTGCGAACCTTCCACGCTTGGGAAAATGGTTTTTTTGATGACCGTGAGGTGCTTGTGTCGTTCCAAGGAGAAGGCGGTAGACGACGCCGAGGTGCAGGTTAGTAACCTTGTGCCGTGCGTATGTGCGCGCTGGGTTTGAATGGAAGAGGGGAGTATACAACCAGCAGCCGGAAGAGAGATATGGACTGGCGATATGGAGGGTCAGAAGCATCAGAAGCTGGGTTAGAGAGCGGGTCAGAGCGATGTCCCGGGGTGAAGCGATCGAGGATTGAATGCCATTCGACAAAAAAGTAAACATGAGCCTCAACAGCTGCCGCAACACTGCTCTGGCTCTGAGACTTCCAGAAACGTGACATGACTCATACATCAGCTCACTCTAGTTGGAAACCGCCAATGTTGGGCGCTGACACGTAGCAATTGAGCAGTCTTGGCGCCAGCGAGACGATCACCTGCCGGACGGACTCCAGTCTATCACCATGTCCCATCACCACCATTCCGGAGCTTGCGGTTCTGAAACCCATCCGCACGATTCGCACGATCATTCGCATTCGCCTCCTCCCGACAGCGCGGCAGCCGGAGATCAGACTTCTCTCTTCGCTGTCATCGATAGGGAGCACGTCGTATCACTGAATAGCCAGGGCGGAGAGGAAAGCGGGAAGAACGTGATCAAGTGAGTTTCCAATCCTGGTCACCATCCGCCACCGACGCGCTGATTTATGCCTTCCGCTTTGGTAGGCCATGGCATCAACGGGAAGACGAGACTTCTGTGGGTCTATTATCTCGCTCGTCTTCAAAGGTGATTGCTCAAGATGGCTTCTTCAAAGACAGTATTGCGAGTCGGACGCGGATGACTCTTTGATCCTTCACAGTCAGTCATTCTTGAGATCCCCGCCAAAGATGGCAACGAGATTGACGTCTCCTGTAATCTGGATAAGTACCATTCACTGCCCAAGCTAAATTGCGATCCATTACGATCAAGAGCGGACCAGGAGGACACACCGCCGCCAAGGCAGTTCTAGTGCGTACCTTACATACGGTACCGTAACGTATTTCAGCTAACGATCTCTCGTGCTGGGAACCAGTTCGTGAATACGGCTGGTTTAGATTTTGGCTCAGTAAACGACCGCAAGCCGGTTGAAGAGATCAACCTGGTTGCGCAGAAAGAGTCTGTAGAGTACGCTGTTCGGTAGGTGATCCCGCTTCATCTGGGGAGATGGATCGCCCTTCTTACCGGTCAACTCTGCCAGACCGTCAAAGTTTTCGGCAGTGCGTTCGCTCCAGATTTTCTTTCCCGCGAACGTCTCGGGAGGAGACGACGAGGAAACGACAAGAGTGTATTACATTGGTTTAAAAGGAGAATGGACTCCTGTAAGTCGTTTACCGGCTTTCATCAATGGCAACCTTACGACGTGCCATCACAGATAACGAAGAACCCGGATGGTATCATCTTATATGAGGCTCAGGCGAATCCGAGCGACCACAAGGTCAAGGGCGTCGCCGATGCGCAAAGCAGTGGATTGGGGATGTAAAGGATGGCTCAGGGACTCACACTACTCGATCATCCAAACACAGGGCGGTGGAAGTGGCGGAATCACTCTTCACAATGTTGACAACTGATTTGAGGGCGGGCTTCACGATGGAAGCATCCCGGGATCCCGTTAGCTTTTCTCGTTGCTGTCACGATTATTGCTTCGACTCAAGTCGAAAATCTATCTGATCCAAACGACAGCATCAACAGCCACAGCTCGAGACACTTGGTGATGAGTCAGACTATGTGTTCGGTGTTCTTCGCTCGAATACCCATGTATGGTACGATTGGATACTCAGCGAGTGCCTCTGTGCGGGTCTGTTCCTCTGCGCTGTGCTCCCTTCCCCATACATGAACAGAGGAGAAGACTCGTGGCTTACGTCCTTGAGTCTAACGGCAGCGAGACTGGCTGCGAGTTGCTCTGCGTCGTGTCTGTTGTATGGTCAAGGGCGAGTAAGGCAGTTGAGGAAATTCGCAATGGAATCAGCAGTCGAGTGTGCAACTGGATGGGAGTAGATGTCCGCGGTACCAGCTGAGGTACCAGATGTACTAGAGAGCTCGATGGAAGTTGCAATAGCCACCGTAATGTATGACATCAATGTAATGCAGTTGATTTTCTGTTGCATTGGTTGCATTGGCGAAGAAGGTGGCGACAAAGTCTAGAGGGACCAGAGGCAAGAGCGGCGGAAGTTTCCGCCGACAATTTCTCGTGTCCGAGGTGGAGGTATCGCCAACTAGTCCACATTCAGCTCCAAATTCCCAACTGCGTGCCCGACAAAGCTCTCAACAGCTTGTTCGACTTTACGTTACTATTACGTTACTCCTCATGGGACTTGAAGCCCAGAATTTCTTCGACTGCCTAGACAGCTGCCTAGACTGCAGCCGGGAAAGCTCCTGAAAAGCGTTCACTCAACCCGATAAAACCAATGTCCACTGCGACGAGACGCCCGGTAACATCGCAGGTGAACACTCGAGCAGCGAGTCAATTCGCGGTATAGCGAAAGCCATCAATCAAGCACAGCCAGCCCGACAGCTACCTGGGCCAAAGCCGAGGAGGGTTCGGTATTCGGCGACACCAGTATCCTAATCTCACATCACTGCGGCATTCCGGGCAGATACGTCTTCCCCATCTTTCCTTCGATTCGTTGCATTGCAAGATAACGGTCGAGAATCAACAGAGCTTTCGCCACTAGCCCGTCCTCGGTAATGTCCTGCGACTGAACACGCTTGTCTGTGACGGCCTCTTTGCGTTATCAGGAACGGAGCTCAATCGTCCGGGGAAGAGAGAATGAATTTCATGACTTCGCCTGCTGGCGAACATGGGTCGATGAACAGCTCCACGCCGTCGGCCATCCCGCCGGACTGTTCTTCTTCTCAAAGGATCAGGAGGGAATCGTCGTCTCCGTCGCCTTCCCTCAAACATCGAATTTCGCCGCCTCGCAATGAAGAAGAATGGATGGATTTCATTGACAAGTAAGGAACTCTGGACCGCAAAAGGTTGCAGACATCGATCTGACGTTGTTCACGTCTGCTGCCTAGATACATCAACTACGGATTCGTGACTCAAAGTGATCTGTTCCTGCAACCGGTCACGGAAGACGCCAGCGTCCAGGATGCACCAGAAGCTACAGCGGGAAATGACCTCACTCCCATGCAGCAACCGCTGGAATTCCCGCTCAACGGAAATCCAACCCGAAGAGAATCATACCAGACAGAGGAGGAGGGAGAAGAAATGGTGCCTCTGCCATCAGCCACGACGAGTCATCCAATACTTCCGCCATACACAGGAGTCCGCCCTACAATCAGCCATCATGGCTCGAACGAGGACGGCAGATATTCCCAGACGCTATCAACATGTTCGACTGACAGCATAATGGGCTCTTACGACCATAACAATAGTCAAGGCCGCCGCGCGGAAGCACAAAGGGTCAAGACGTTCTACGAGGAGAAGGGATTCATGTGTGCGCCATCACAATTACCACAGGATGTCAAGAAACGATTACGGGCTATTCATAGACTGGGATTCGATCGAAAAGACGGCAATAGCATCAAGCGAAAGGTGCTGGACAAGTACACGCGAATGCTCACGACTCTCATGAAGGCGAAAATGTCGACCGTCACCATTCTGGGCGCAGAAGAGCAACTCTTCCCGACGGAATTCGGACTCGGCATCGAAACTCTCGGATTAGAGTTGGGGATCTGCACACATACAGCATTATCCTCGGACAAGCCGCTGGTAATAGAGGACGCCGATCAGGACTGGCGATTCTCGCATCATCCGATGGTTCAATCGGGAGCTATCAAGTCTTACTGTGGCGCTCCCCTCCGGCAAGGCAAGAGCGCCGCTATCATTGGCACGTTGTGTGTCATAGACAACAAACCCAGGCCAGACTTTGGTGCGGAAACTGCGGAAATCGTGAAAGAGATGGCTGCTTGTGTTTCGAACGAGCTGGAACTATTGGCGAAAGCGGAAGAGCAAAGATGGTCCCAACAGATGCACGACGTCTCGTTGCGATTCTCAAGGCAATGGCTGCAAAAATCTTCATCTATTACCAGGACCATACATCATCGCAAATCATTACGGCGTGGATCAAAGCGACAAATCGAGATCGCAGAGGCGGAAGACGGGAAGGAAATCAGTATCTACGACGAAGCGTGTCAGATCGTTTCCCAAACGATAGGAGCGTCATGCTCCATCGTTGACAGTAGCGCTTTTCACATTTCTTATCCAGAGAGCAAAGTTCATTCGGCAGGGGAGTATGCACTACCGAGGTCAAAAATACTGAAGAGCTCCGCAAATGGTTACGGCGCCAGAACGGGAGGGGGAGCGGCAGGAATGCCTTCGGTTGGCAGCAACGAACCGATCCTTCCAGCGATTGAAGAGGATTTGACGGAGGAATCTCCCCTTGCCGATGCACCCAGCTTCTCAGAGCCAAAAGTATATCACTTGCCCAAGACATCAAAGTTGGGTGTCTATCTGGAGGGCGAAGCATCACTGCGCGTAAGTTTCTCTGCTGACTCCGCTTAGGAGAGTCTACTGATACCAAACCTCGCGCTTTCGGCCCTCAGTCTGGATTCCTTGGCCGCTCAGATAAGGACTCGGCCGTGCCGGAGAACCTATCGGAGCTGCTTATGAAAACGATTGTGCATTATCTGCAAACGCGAGAGATCTGGTTTGAGAAGGTGGATTCCGAGGTCGGTTCACCAGTCCGAAAAGCGAGTCAGAAGCCGACTGATGCCCCTTGACCTGCTCTGTAGTTTGAAGATGACTTTGTACAACCGTTCTTGAAAGACCATTCGGCTGCGCTAGGTAGGTAACCGCAACGCCAACTCGATCATGCCGGAAACTAAGATCGCTGCTACACAGTACTACCCGTGCTAGATTATCACAACCAAATACCCTTCATCTTTGTCGCCTGCTCTCGCTCGTCTGACGACTTTTTCGCTTTCGATTCCGCCGTGCTGAGCTTTGTGTAGGTCTCGGTCGGTATGGTGCGGTGCAAGTGCGAGTAACTGAATGAATCACGATGTCACTGCTCAGCGAGAGTATCTGCTCGACCGTTCTTGGAGCCGTTCTTCGGCACCAAATTGCGGCCACTGATGAAGCACAGGTAAGCTTACACTATTTGCCGACTGTCAACAAAGGACATCTCTGACCGATACTTTTACCAGCGATCTTTTGCCACGATGGCCAATCACGAGTTGAAGACACCGTTACATCGTGAGTGGACTCCCGGGTACCTACCGATTGATCTCGACAGAAGCTCACGCTCTTGAACAGAAATCTTGATGTGTGCAACTGATCTCCGCGAAACTCTGGAAATCGGGATGGACGAGCACACAATTCCTACCGAGGCGGAGAAGCACGAGATGTTTAAGCTATGCGACATTGTCGTCAGTGCTTCCGCGCGCGCGCAAGGCATCCTGAATGCGATGGTGGATTACCACACTCATATCGAAGAATCCGACAAGCTCTCCGTCGCGGATGAAATACCCCCACCGCAAGCTGGAGAGGATATTCAGGACATCATAGCCGAAGCGCTTCATGATGCCGTGGAGCAAGAAAAGCTCGTGAGGGCGGCTTCGGGGCAAGATCTTAACCGGGTGGAGACTATCGTCGAAATCGTGCCGCGAGCATCGGGGTGGATGATCACACGAGACTGCAGCCCTTTGAAGAGGTATGGACGCGTACTTTTCGAGATTGCCTGAGATAGTTCACTGACCTGAAGATGCTGTCGAATTTCAGGGTTCTCGAAAGTTTGCTGCTGAATGCCTATCATGCAACAGAAGAAGGGTATATTCTTGTCACGTGCGAGGATATCTCCGGCAGCGGACAGGTCACGCAAGGTTTCGATGCCCTTACTCCGTCAGTTCGACTCCGCATTAAGGACAGCGGCAAAGGTATGACTGCGGCTTTCTGTCAAACCGGAGAGCTCTTTAAGCCTTTTAGCAAGGAAGACGAGTTTTCCGTCAGTACTTCCCGGTAAAACTTCTTGCCAGTGTCTTACCTCCCCTTTCAGCCCGGTGCAGGATTAGGTATCGCTTCGGCGCAGAAGGCCATCGAGCGAATGGGCGGTTCCATTCATTACGAAAGTCTGCTCGGAAAGGGTACTTTGGTTACCATAGAAGTTCCCCTGCAAACACACCCGCAACAAATGGAGGATGATATTCCGTACAATGGGTTGACGGTACCGCATTGTGCCTTGATAGGATTCGATAACACCGCTCAACTCGGAATACGTGTCGCTGGTGACTTCCTCGAGCGGAAGTTGCAGCGGCGCAATGTCGTTGTCTGTTCTTTGGAAAACGCCAATGTGGTCATCATCGAGGAGCGCGCTTTGAATGAAACCGTCATTGACACCGTACGAGCACTATCACGTCATCGCGAACTCGACACCATTGTCCTCGGTTCCGCTACTTCGAAGCGCCGATGGCGTTCAAATCCGCCCTTCTTGGATCCTGCTCGTAGTATACCAGTCCGGTGGTTATTCCGGCCGATCGGCCCAGCGTTGATGATGCAAATCCTTCGCAAACAAGAATCATCAGTCTCAAGCGAAAGCGGTCGGCGCCGCTCCAGCGTATGGACGACACAATCAAGTCGCGCATCTTTTGCCGGTTCTTTGACTTTTGAGTCGTCTGTTTTGCCTGAAACTCCCTCGGTCGACGAAGAGGATTTGACCCCCTGCATCACTGCGCCCTCGGCCGTTGAAGTTCCAACTGCAGCGAAAGAGATACCGCTGGTAACAGCCGAGCACTTGCAAAACGATCTTCAGGCATTGAAGCGGTGTCTTCCAGCATCGGACCTAAAAGGTAAGTCATTTTCTCAACGGAGTCACGATCACTCTAGGCTAAACTTTGTAACCGCATTACAGTTCTTATTGTAGAGGACAATGCTGTAAGCCGATATCGCGTCCTCAAAATGAGATGATTTAACATTTCCGTCTTCGCAGATCAACAGACAAGTCCTCTCCAGAATGATCAAGAAACTCGGTCATCCATATGAGGAAGCTGAAGATGGGGCAGTGGGAGTGGCAAAGTACAAGTCTTTCCATCCATCTCTCGGTAAGATATGTTAAAAGTGCCCTTATCACCGGAATTCTGACGGCCAAACTTGCAGTCCTGATGGATATCGATATGCCGGTTCTGAATGGTTTGTCGTGATTCCTCCCATATGACGATCGCTGACCCGTACATGCAGGATTCGAGGCATCTACGCGCATCAGAGCATACGAAAAGAAAAACAACCTGCCCAGAGCACCGATCGTTGCCGTCACTGCCATCCGCGATGAGGCAGCGATAGCCAGAGGAAAGAATGAGTGTGTAGCCGTCATTCCGAGATGCCGTGCTTTCTTGCTGACCGTGTCTGCGTTCCTCCAGATGTCAAATCGATCACTGGCTGGTAAAGGTACGTCGGCCTTGCCGGATCACCTCTTCATTGTGGCTGACATTGTTTTTCGCAGCCTCTTGGTATCAAGATCCTGACGGAACAGATCAAGAAGCTCTACGATATTCAGAAATAGAGCATGTGGCATTGTTGCAGCACATCATACACGCGAGGGACATTGCGTCCACATATAGAGGCGCAGTTGTAAGATGGGATTTGGGTCTGGAGAGCAGCAAACGACAAACATATAGTCGTGTCAGTCTCGATGCAGCGACACTGATCACTGATGGCGGTGACCGTATGACACCTCATTCATGCGCTTCAACGCGTCGCGCCTTTTTGGATCCATCGCGAAGCGCACCCTTCGGCCACTGGTCTCGCGAATGTCGATTGCGTATAAGAGTTTCCTCCATGTTGACCAATATTCTACGCTATATCTTCTGTCCCAACGAATCCCGTACATGCAGGTACGTGATATCAGAGGAGAGCTTCAGAATCTCGCTGATGGAGCTTTGCACGGCAGTTCGAAGGTCACAATGCTCGTCACACACAGGTCGTTTTCCGCTAGGTATGTTCGCACTTTCCCCAAAGCAGGACCCTTGTGCCAACTGACCTCTGATCACTCGCAGCCGGAACACGTACCCTATTCACGAGCGGGTTAAGGTCCTGGAATTCCAATCCTCCTTTCTTCCTTCAGGAAGAAGTGCAATCCTCTAAACGGGGTCAGAAGCCAACCGCTCTGATAAAAGGTGTCCGACCAGAAATGCGTCTCAACTCTTTCCGCCATCCTCTAGAGGAATGGGCCCAGAGATTCCTTGCGAGTAGCCTCCTTGCGGGGTGAAAAGAGGAGGAGGGTAACGGAATTGTTGTGGACTTGGTAGGGGCATTGAGGATCGCCTTTCCCCGACGTCAAGTTGGGGTTAAATTCCTAAAGTGTGACGTTATGGATATCCTCTTTCGCGATACTCCACGCTACTGTCGTGTCTATTACAGATACCGACCCATGGAAGAAGGCTTTAGTGCAATTTGGTGACGTCTCCCTGGGGTTCGCCCTCGTCTTGTCTGTACATCAGCTGGACGTGATTTTGGTCAGGGGAGATAACTCAATCAGGACTACTCTTGGACTGCATCGTCTACGGGACTTCGCTGGCTCTTTGTAGCCTAGATTTTTTCTTCCCAAAATCTCCTTGTATAGTAGGTAGAACCCGATGTATGCATTACGATACGAACAATAAAAAGGGCCCGAACTTGAATCGTGTCAATTCGGCAATCGGCGGTATGTCTCCTATCGATGGACAATGGAAAAGTGTCATCGCCAAAGATCAGCAGATTCGCAAGAGCGACGGCTGCCACTCGTCTCGAGTGATATCATGTGGTTCAAAGTCAACATAGGTAGTTGCATGCCTGCCACCAGTGCGTAACTGAACACGTCAGGAGAAACCTAGTCGCTGAAGATGTACTTTTACTCTGGTAAGTCGCTCCTCGCAGCAGCATGAGCACTGATGCGAACTTCTGTCATGATCTCGCTTCGCAAAACAGGCTTCAATCCCTTCAACCCGCCTGCTCTTCCACCCACAAAGATACCAGCCGAAAAGAAGGAACCCGCAAAGCCGTCTGGTCCAGCAGGTCCGCCTCGAATGATGATCCTCATCGGCGCAGGAAAGGAAGCCCTACTCGCCTTGCCCCCCAACTATAACCAAGCAATCAAGGACGCCACGGACAAGTTCGAGATTCCCAGTCGATTCCATGTCCGGCTTGCTGTCAGGAGGGGGGAAGAGCCAGGCTGGTTGTCCAAGTTTGTCGAGCAGGATTACCTATTCATGTGAGTCGTTTATCGGCATAGTGCTACTCCAGCGCGCCAAAATGATTGACTTTTGCGTTGTAGAGCGGACGACGTCTCGTATCAGTATTGTTGCGCCGGAAGACAGGTTGTCACGATGTATGTGATGATATTCGAAAAGCCAGAAGTAAGTCATGTTCTTGAGCTTCGCTCCCCTCTCACACCCGCTGATTTCGCGTTCTTTGCGTATCAGGCCCCTCCAGCAACTAAGCAGGGTAGGAACTTCCTCGCTTCCGCCACACACATCACGACAATCGCTGAGATGACCATCTTACCTTCTACGCAGCAGGAACGTCTTGTCCGTTGGAGATTATATGCGAGAACTCTTCCGGCAACGCCTTTCAGTTGATCGCGAGTGCACAGACGGAGAAGGATATTACCAAGAACCCACCAATCGGCGGTATGCCTTCCCATCGGCCAAGATATTGTAGCTCGTGAACAAGCTGATGACATTCTCGCCTTCATGCTGCTTCCAGACTACGTTGGAACACTGTCGATTTCAGTGCGTCACACGATGTATCGAGCGCTTATGATTCTTCTAAGTCAAGCTTGTTTATATACAGAAGAATCCCCTGAAGATAACTTTCATCGGACGCCAACAACCCAGCGCCAAGAAATGAAGCAGAGCCGGCGCTCTCTCATGGTTTCAGCGGTTGCAATCTTCCAGATTTGACATCGGTTCTGTGTATCGCTCTTTGGCTCCGAGGGCTTCGCAAAATGTTGTACATATCCTATTAGACAAGATCTCACGGGGGGAATACAACGGTATATAATACAAAGTCTGCCGATTGAGCAACGGTCAAGTACGTTATAGTAATGGTTTCAGTGGGGACTTCAGCGGCGACCTCAGCGGCGTGTGCATCGGTCGAGCTGTTCCCCTCATTACGCTGCTTGGGACGGGCTGTTTCACCGCCTGCTGACGCAGATCTTTGTTGTCGATTGCGACGCTCTAAGAAGAGAGCAATCAGTATACGAAACACAGACGGGGAATTCGACACGGCTCACCTTTGTGCACTGTATGGGCGAGTAAGGGGAATACTCTCAGTCGTTATGTCATCAGAAGCTTCAAGCTGTACCCACGTTGTTAGTCTTATAAATACCGACAAGACGGTGACTCAATTCAAACATATCATTACGCAGAGAAATGATGATGCTAGCGAGCAGTCAGAGCGTTAGCGTGCACTCGGGACTGGCTTTGCAACCGCGGTTCATCAAACGCTTACAACTGAGCGGCTTCCGTCTTTGACTTGATATAGTTTGCGATGATCGATACGTTTCGGAAATCGAGCGCGGCATCAATCTCGTCCATGAAATATAGCGGTGTAGGCTGCAAGGGAATGTCAGGGGGAAAGACCACATAGCCCCTCTTGATGGTAGCTTACCTTGAAAACATGAAGGGCGAACACTAGGGCCAGAGAACTCAATGTCTGGGTGATTTCTTCGTTAGCGCAATCCACTGGCGGACCGAGTATGTTATGTCATACCTTTTCTCCTCCAGACAAGTTGGAAATGTTCTTCCAACTCTTCTTGGGCGGCATGACACTAAACTGGATGCCTTCGGAGAATGGGTCCATGCTGTCCACGAGTTCCAGTTCTGCGTTACCACCGAGGGTGATCATCTGCAAGGCATCGGTATCTTGTCAACTGCCTTGCTGGGAATCCCGGGCATAACGAGCCCATTACTCACCTGGTACATTTCCTTCAGTTTACTGCTGATCGCATTGAAACCGGTCATGAAGCCTTCCAGTCGTGCCTTTCGGAGATCGTCGTAACGCTGTTTGGCTTGGTCTCGCGCAGACGTTACTGTTTCGAGATCTTTCGCCCGTTCCAAATACTCGGCCTCGCGTCTTCTCCATTCAGCCAGAACATTGAGGTTGGGTTTCGCTTTCCCGGTTTCCTCTTTACAGTAGGGTTCAGTAGCGACTCAACGAATGTTAACGTTGGCTCGGCTCACCTTCCAGTTGTGTGATCTCGGCATTTAGAATATCTTTGTTGACCTCCTGCAGTTCATCTGGAGTGTATCCCACCAACTCCGTGGTTTCGGCTTTAGCTTTCTCGATTTTGGACTCTGAGTCTTGCTGTTGTTCGGCTGTTGATCCGGCGTCTTCTAGCTTTTCAGCGTCAACCTCCGATTTGCCTTTCGGCGTATCTTCCTCGTCCTCGTCCTCGTCCTCGTCCTCGTCCTCGCTGATAGTGCGCATTGTCAGCTTCGCGTACACTGATGTACAGACCGTCAAGAACTCACTCGATCTGTATGAGTTCCAACTCGTCATGTCGTGCCTGCCAGTACTTCAGCTTGTTCTTGCTCTCTTTTTGAATACGGATGTTGTCTTCCAGTTTCTGCTTGATGTCCATCTACAGAACAGGGCATGAGCATGACCTTCAGTAAGCCGTTTCAGTTGCTTTTACCTGTAGGGATCTGAAGGCATTGATGTAGGATAATTTCTCATCCAGTTCCTGTTTGGCTTCGGCAAGTGTCTCGTGGACGTCTTCCATTCCATCCTGAGCTTCCTGGACTTTGCTCGTGATCGTTTCCAGATCGGCCTGGCAAGATGCAAGATCGGCTTCTACTACATCGAACTCGCTTTCCAGTTGTTTCAGAAGAGACCCATTGTTGGCAATGGCCTTTTCCAGTTTCTCGGCGTCACGCTGTGCTTTTGCTTGAGCGACTTCCGCCTTGACGATATTCTCTCCGGCCAGATCGATGAGACCTTTTGTGTTCGCGACCTTCGACTGCATCGCACGGAGCTTGACTCCTCCCATTTCCAGAATCTTGGCTTGAAGTTCCTTGATCTGCTCCTGTATTACTGAAGCTTTCGAGCGCAACTTGGAGACCTCCTTTTCCAGAGCTGAAATGTCATTATCCAGGACCTTGATACGCTTCTCATCAGCGGCATCCGGCTTGCTTTTGGACCTGTAGGACGGAACGCGGTGAGCGATACCTACCCGAGAAAGCAGCCTTGCATATTCGTAAACTCACTTTAGTTCAGCGACCCTACTTTCGGCATCTGCGATACGCTTATCGCCGGTACTGAGTTCCATATGCAGTTTCTCGATAGACATCTCGATGTCTGGAATCTTTTGACGAAGAAGCGTAATTTCGGCCTCCATAGCTTTCTTGTCGCCGATGAAGGTAGATAGCTCTTGCTCGGCTTTGGCTGTTTCCTTCTCGTATTTGGAAACGACTTCAGGCTCGACTCGTTCAGAAGCGAATTTTGAGGACATTCCTCCTCGTTGCACGCGAGCTCCTCCACCAGACATGGTACCGGAAGGGTCAATAAGTTGACCGGCCAGGGTGACCACTCGCCACCGCTTCTTGCCGTATCCGATGCGCTGCGCTTGCTCTAGATCCGTCGCAACCAGCGTATTCATGACAGCCTTGTAGAAGGCGGGCGCGAACTTGGCCTCCTTGGGCTTGATGAGGTCGAAGAGACGAGGCACATTCTCGGGAGTTTCGATTCTGCCCAGATCCCGAGGCGGAAGTTTTTCCAGCACCATGATCGAGGCCCGACCTACGTTACCCCTTCGAAGATGTTCAATGCAGGCCTGACCTTGCTCCACAGTATCAACCACCAAGTTATTCAGCGCGCCGCATGCGGTAGTGACGGCCACGTCATACTTGTCGTCTATGACACCGAGATCACCCAATCGCCCCTGTATCATCAAGGTAGAACATCAACAGTAGCGCTTTATGCAAGTCACCTCACTCACGTGGAAACCCTTAACCCTGCCTTGCTCCCGGAGTCGGGTGAGCGTAGAAAGCACCGCATTCTCGGATTTATTGGCGGCCAAAGAAGCCTTGGCTTCGTCGGTCTTTTGACGAGATGCAGTTACCTTCGCCCGCAGCGTATCTGTACTAGCGGTCATGTTCTGCGTCGGAGACTTTAGCTCAGATGACGGTCATGAACATGCAGCGGAGCCTCACCGCCAAGTTTTTCTCCCCCACGGCCAGATTTCGGTCTAGCTCTGCCTTCTCTTTCGTAAGACGAGCATGTTCCGCCCGCTGGTTCACAGAGTCAGCGATATGAACGGCGCAATAAAGCAGCTTTTTGACACCCACCTTGTCAGCCAAACCCTCGGTCAAGGCCTCAAGTCTCTGCACGGCGTCCTTCCATGCCTGTTGACCCGCAGTAGCTCGAGCCTCTAACGCCGTCTTCTCCGATATGGCCACGTCCAAAGCGCCTTGCTTCTCACTGATCTTCGCCGTCCAGGGTTCCAATTCAAGCTGCTTTTGTTCGATCTGGGTGGTGAATTCGTCGGTCTTGTCTGAAGTATAGTACAAGTCACATCGTTAGGCATGATACTGTCGTAGAGGGAAGTAGTTTAACAAACCTTTCAAGCTGTCTCGGACCTGTTCAAGATCCGCTTCGTCCTGCACAAGCTTGTGCTCCAACTCGTCCAGATGATTCCTGGTTTTGTCGATCTCTTCGCCGTGGCTTTGTACCCATGAAAGAGCTTCGCTTCGACCGTGGCCATCCTGCAGACAGCCGTCTTATCGGTCAAAAGTGATACTGGCCGGAGAAAAAGTTGCACTCACGTCGTGAATGCTCTTCTTGAGCTTCTTCTGCTTGGTTGCCTGATGCTTCTTCTTCTCCGCCAAACTGACCTGCTCCTTCTCAATCTGTTTGGCTTGCTTCGTCAACTCATCCACATGATGTTTGACTTGTTCGAATGCCTCGAGCTTCTCGTCGTATGCCTTCTGCAACTCGTCAATCTCCTCGAGCGTGCTCTTGTTCTTAGATTCTTCGGTCGAAAGTCGTTCCTTGAGCGTGACCATGGCATTTTCTGTGATCTCGATATTCGAGTGAAGAGTACTCATGTGGAACTGACACAGCAAGCTCTTCTTGCGCGTCAACTCGTTCATGGCGCGGAGGTAAGTCTCGGCTTCTCGTTTCCGGGATTCGAGCGACGACTTCTCCTTGGCGACAATTGACAGCCGAGTAACCTTTTCGGCTCGAGCCTCGTTGAAATTGTCGACCTCTACTTGCGCCTCTTCGATGGGCTGCTTATACATCGAGGTACCGATGATGTCTTCCAGATACTCGAGCAGTCCATCCTCGTGTTCTGTCTGCGCCTTTGGCTTCATTTGAGCGATCGACTCGACTTCGCCCTGCAACAGAGAACATGTTAGCGCTTTTTTGCCGGACAATTAGCCACAACTCACCTGCAGGATCAAGAAACGCTTGTGATCCAGGTCGATTCCTCGTGTTTTCAGGAGCGTGGTGACTTCTGTGAAGGTACTCGTCTTATCGTTGATACTGTATTTGGAAGAGTTGTTCCGAAACGCTGTCCTGGCGACGACAAGCTGTGAGCCAGGAACGAGGAGGTAACCAGCGGGACCAGGCTACGGGGAACCCATGGCTCAGTGTCGCTTCAGTCAAGGCCGGAGTCAGCTTACCGTATCCACAATCTCCCTGAACCACACTTCCACGGAACATGACTCGATATGCTCATGTCCAGCGGAATGGTGAATCAACTCGGACAGCTTTCCCTGTCGCATCTTGCTGGCACGATAACCGAATACAAAGAGCAATGCGTCGATAGTGTTGGATTTGCCTGATCCGTTAGGTCCGACGATAGCGCTGAAAGACTAGATATACCAAGCAACAGTGGGAGATAAGTAACACAATCATGTAAGTGTCGCTGCCAAACGTACCTTGTGAAACGGCCCGATTTCCTGCCTTCCCGCATAACTCTTGAAGTCGACCAACACCAGCTTATGGATCACCAGTCTCTTCTTCGGCGCCGCAACCACAGGTTTAGCATCCTGCGTCGAATTCGGGCCTGGAGTCCTTCCCAACGCGCCCGGCGTGTAAGGCAATACTGTCCTGGCTTTCATAGCGGTACCCTGAATGGAGCCAGGAACGAACCGGGCTCTAGCCGTAGGTTGTGCGGGCGTCTGCGGTACAGCCCGAACAGCGAGTGGCGTCTGGGGGACTTCGACTTGGCTCCCCGCGCGCTTTCGGACGGATCGATGTTGGCTTTGGCTCAATAATGCGTCGAGGGCATCGTCTTCTGTTTGCAGGGGCACTGGTACGGCAGGGGACACTCGGCGCCGCTGAGAGCTGTTGTTGAGTGGCGCGGAAGGTGGTGCTCGGCGGACGGTCGGTTCGTCTTCATCCTCTTGCGCTGTATCGTCGCCATTGTCTACTGGACCAACCGACTTGCCCTGATCGGCATCCTTTTGATCGGTCTCTGCGTCTTCTCCGTCCACCTCTGCTATCAGCGCGGTGTCGCGCTCATCTTCCGCCTCTGCCTCAGACTTTACGGTCCGCTCAATCTCCTTCACTTTCCTCCTTCCGGCCGCCTTCGGTTTCGGGGCCGTCTCCTTGGCCGGTGCTTTGGCGGAAGCGCGAGTCGCAGCGGGTTTCCTCCCCGTCGGAGTCTTTGTCTCCTTTGGCACGGCCGGCGCCTTCTCCTTGGCTGGAGCCCTCGTCTTGCGTACAGGCTTCACAGGTTCGTCCATATCAAGCTCATCAGCTGATTCCTCAGCGGAAGCGGCAACCGCCTGAGTGAGTGATGTGCGGGTCTTCCTCGCCGGTGCAGGTGCGGGTGCTGGAGCTGGTTCCGAGCCCGCTGCAGATGCCGCAGATTGACGTGTCGTACGTCTTGGCGGCATGGTGTTGTTGGGTGTCGATCTCAGCCTACCTTGCAGCCTGGACCGCGAATCAAGGACGATGCGAAGATGTTGAATGACTTTTCTACGGGTCGTCGTCTTGCATGCTGATTGTTTACTTTATGGACGCGTCGACTTTTGGGTCGGGCGCGTCTCTGGTCTGTACACTACCAGCAGCTCTACCAGCTACACTACCGGCTTCCGTAGGTACAGCTTGGGTTCTCGTTGAACGCCATTGGTATCCTCGTTGATCAGTGGCCAGATGCGGTGAAGACGCAGCAGGAGCTTGGGGCGCAAGAAAAGCAGGATACCCGATCCAGGAACAGACCAGGGAAGCGGAGATTGATATGGGTCAGTAGACGAACCCTAATCCGTTCGTTCACACGGTAATAGTTTTCACCGTTTATATCGATTCAACTCGCCTCGTTTTGCCTTTTCTTTCGGCTCGTTGCTCAGCTAACAAGTAATACACGGCGCCACCTGGCTGAAGCGGCGACGCTCTGCGCGTTGCGAGTATGAACATCTGTCCGAACACCGGGACAGTGGTGAATGCAGGATCGCAGTTACGTAATATGTTACTTGGGCGCAACCGAGAACGATCGGTCGTCCATACGAGGTTCGCTCAGTACAGCTCTCAGCACTGAGTCCCGAGTAGGATGATACCCTGATCACTTCATACCTTTTGGTTCGGCATCGACATCCGCCGTCATCGCTGTTCCCTCGGAGTCAGAAGAAGGAGAGACCCGTCTGCATTGGATCGAATACAATATGGGCAAGAAGAAGTCAAAGAAGCAGGTTTTCGTGAGTCTCGTTTTCGCGGGGTTCCGCTCGGCTCCACTTACCAAGCTTTCCTTTTTCAGGTCATCAAGCCATGGTGCTGGTATTGCGAACGGGAGTTTGAAGATGAGAAGGGTGAGTGATGGAGTACGGATCTGTGACGCTCGATTGACCATGCATACCGTTGCCGTCCAGTCTTGCTGCAACATCAAAAAGCAAAGCACTTCAAATGCAACCATTGTCCTCGAAAGCTGAACACCGCCGGTGGTCTGATGGTGCACTGTCAGCAAGTGCACAAGACGGAACCCGACAAGTCAGTCACCTGCCCCACTCACTATCCTCTTAACCTAATCTCATCACAGGTTGGAAAACACTCTTCCCGGACGAGACGGCTACGAAATCGAAATCTTCGGTATGGAAGGTGTACCGACGAAAGATCAAGCAGAATGGCGTGCAAAGAAGGAAGCCGAAGCAGGTGTCGCCGGACGTGCCCTTGCCGCCGCGTCACAAGCGAAACGACCGAGGATCTACAAGGGTGTTATCAGCGAGGTGGATTTGGCAGGGTTGCTGGCGACGCACAAGGCCTTGATGAGTGGCAAGGCAAAGGCGGGTGGTCCAGCGATGCCTCCAATGGCAGGTATGCCGCCGCCTTCGTTCCCGCCGGTGGGAATGCCCCCCTTCATGCCTCCGACCGGGGTACCGCCGTGAGTAGCCTACATTCTGGCATTCTTGTCAGCATGCTAAACCTACCATTCCTTCAGATTCATGCCACCTGGAATGTCACCTGCCGGGTAAGACATCATCAAGGGTCTTCCTGTTAGCGCTAGCTAACACTTCAACATTGTAGAATGCCTCCTTTCGCTCCTCCACCTGGTTTCATGCCTCCTCCGCCCGCTGCTTTCCCTTCATTCGCCGGCTCCCCCGCCGTGGCACCGCCACCAGCAGCCGCCACGCCTCCCTTCCAACCTGGTCCGGCGGGCCTTCCAGTCCGTCCCCCTTTCCCGCCTCCTGTTCCTGCACCGGCTGTCGCATCCCCGTCCAGCAATCCTCCCGCAGCTCACGTCCCGCCGGCACCGACTTCTGCTCCGATTAGCGCAACCGTTCTGCCGCCAAAAGATGGTGTTATGTGGCCAGACGCAGAGGCATCGCCTGTAAGCCGAGTCACTTCAGCGAAACATCCTTTCGCAACACTGATCGCGCTGTTGTTTCTGCGTTCCTTCAGGCTGAGAAACGAGCATTACAGCCAAAATACCGATACACGTCTCCGACTCCTTCAAATAGTCTGCCGTCATCCGGTCTTCCGCCGCGGTCTGAATCGATGCCGCAAGATGGGGGATCGACCCCGGAAGGCATCTCTTCCCGGAAGCGGAAAGCAGCAGCCGACTTTTTGGATTAATGATGAGGTATACTTTGGGGAAGAGAGTATCCGGTGTGGCCGCTGTCAAGTGACGTCCTTGTATGCATAAATTGTGACCAAGCACCCGCCCGGCACCTTTTCAATTGCCTTCCCGTAGCTACGTACTCATTCTAATATGCTCGGCAGAAAGGTGGCGGCGAGAACTCACAGATTGGGTGAAAACACCTGAGAAGAAGAGGTCATTTCTGGCTAGCTAGCCTGATGCGGAAATGATGTGGTCTCCTTTCATGATGGGGGACATACCGCTTGCAACCCCGGTAGAAGTACCACTGCACATCTAGTACTACATAGCATACCCGGTACACGTATGAGCGCAAATGTATGAGACGCAGCAATGGACACCGCGATAACAACGCTAGCCCTGATAGGTCTCAAAACAATTCAGCTAGTGCAAACTGAGCAGCTGGTGCACACTTGTAAGAGTCCTAAATACTTCGTATCAGGCAGCACTATGGAATGATGCGACTAACTGCAGTAGTAGGCTTAGGTGGGACCAGTCAAGGGAATTCCACTCATAGAATTAACGAAGACTGGCTACTTCAATGGTAGCTCTATTTAGTCGGCTATACAGTGAATGAATTTTGTACATACGTACAACTAGTATGCTTGCTGCGTTTGGTCCTCTCTTAGCTCTCCTGTTACTTCTTTTGACTTCTCGTTACATGATCCGGCTAGCTATGACTGTCCGAGCTGAGCAATTATTGCAGGTCCTCGACATGACGGACGTAGAAGAATCAATTGGCTTCGACCTCAGCAGAATTAGCCAAAGTTAGGACCTGGCAGAATCCTCAGGCTTCAGCGACAATTGCCTTAGTGCTTTTTCGCATAGGACAAAACGCCTACTACATTGTCGCGAACAACAGACTCCCCAGTGTTTTATCGCATTAGAGTAAAGGACAAATCGCCTAGCGTTTGGTCGTACATGACAAAACCCTTTGTCCTTTGTCGCCTGGCTATAACAGTCAACTCACTGCCAAACCAAACGTCTATATAAGCATATAAGCAGAGCACAATCCTCAATTGTTATAACCGTTATGCCTTGTTATCTGACCCAACGATCTACCTTAATTCCCGAAGCTACCTTGAGCGCAAGACTTCCTCAGGACTAGCTAGACTTGGTCTTACACTTCGTTATCGTATCAGGTCCTATTTCAATCGACAACAGTAGATCGCTGTTGCTAGAGCCCAATACAACGATGGTGCTGTCTTCTTTGGTAGGATAGATCACTTGGTCATGACACCAATATTCCCGGTGCGGATCTTCAGGATCGCCTCCCGGTCGAGTTGAGCTGCGTCACACATGCTGCGAAACAAGGAGCCTTCTTGGTCGTATAGCCTGAGGGGTGTGTCAAACTCAACGATTGTGCCCATGTCCAATACTAAAACTCGATCATAGAAGGCGATAGTTCCCAGACGATGAGCTATACAAAGTCTGTTGTGCCGCCGACATTTAGTGTTTCTTCTTTCAAGGTTTTAAAAGTCAGACTGACAATGTCACATCCTGGAACTCGCTTCGAACGGTTTGCTGAATTGTTGCATCGGTTTCGGGATCAACCGAGCCGGTGGCTTCATCCAGTACCAGCAGCTTACGATTCTTGACGAGAGCACGGCATAATGCGATCAGCTGTCTCTCGCCACCACTAGGTGTCAACGATATTATCAGTTTCCGGTACGGAATGAATGCTAAACAGGGTCAGAGAACGGTTGCTACTGACGAAAAGTTGCTGCCTTCATCTGAGACTTGAGACTCTAGCTGGAACTTGGACCAATCGTTGCCAAATTTTCGAGTCTGATCGATGAGTCCGCATCTCAAGAGGGCATCGTGCAGCTCGCGATCACTTCTTTTGCCTTCTGGATCCAGGTTCTCACGAACGGTACCACTGAAGAGTAGTGGTTCCTGGGGAATCGCTGAAAAACTTTGGCGAAGGGTATCCAAACCAACTTGCGAGGTGTCTATTCCATCTATAGTAATCTTCCCCGCGGAAAGCTCGACCAGTCTGAACAAGGCTTGCAAGCAAGAGCTCTTCCCAGCTCCCGTGCGTCCTACTATCGCAATCTAGAGATGACTGATTGATAAACCTCCTGTCTCGACGATGAGCCTTAAACATCACCTTTTCCCCCGGTTGGACTTGAAAAGACAATCCTTTCAACACGAAAGGCAAGTCTGGTCGATATCTGAGGTGTACATTGTCGAACGAGATTGCGCCTGCCTCTGGCCATTTATTAGTGGGATCCTCCGGCTTTCTAGCATCAGCCTCCGAGGGGAGCTGACCATAATATAGTATCTAATGGAAAGATCGACTTAGTCTGCTGGCATATGCCACCTTAACGTATTCTTCTCACCCTCTCGCACGCGTTCATTTCTGTGAAAGGAGATATTAAAGTCACGTCAGCAGCGAGATATGAGGCCAAGTACTGACCTCTCTCCAGCCGCGTGTACATCATGACAAGCTCACGGAAGACTTTCGTCGTTTGAAGCGAATACGTCAAAACGACTGCCAATTTTGAAGGCGCGACCGTATTCCTGAAACAGACTCCAAATATTCCAATTGCCAAAATCAAAAGACTTCCCATAAGATCTAGTCTCAGTGCAAGCCAGATTCTGATCACATTACCAGCATAATAAAAGCGACCTTCATCGTCATTGGCGTCGTCAAACTTTTTGATGGACGTGTTTTGCTGATGGTAAGCGCGAATGGTGGCCGCCCCGGCTAGTTGTTCTCCAAATATCGAGAATACGTAGGATCGTGTGATGACATCGATTCTTCGGAGCTGCCGGGAAGACCGGACATAAAATAATCCGAAAGCCCAATATGCACACAGCATTGGAGGAAAGATGATCCCAAGATACGGATACGTGTAGAATACCAGGCCCATGGTCCCAAGGACAGAAAGAATCCCGCCAAAGACAAAGCTCAGGCGGTCTGCGATACGTTGATCCAACGCCTCAACATCTCTGGTCAACCTTGAAACGATCCTCCCAGATGGGGTCCTGTCATGAAAGCCTACAGGCGAGCGCAGAACCGCATGTAGCGCTTTCTGAGCCATCATAAAGGCCGCACCCAGGCCACAGAGGGAAACCGCATACGCAGAGATGAAAGCGAACACAGCCACAGCTCCACCGAGTCCACCGTACAGACTCATGTAATGACCTTGCCTAAATCCAGGTATCGATCGGGTGGTCCAGAAGTTTAGACTCAGAGTATGCGCGACCGAACCACACTCTACCAGTATTGACGCAACAACTGCAGTAGCGAAGGGCCCTCCCCGTGCAAGTGCCCGCACATAAGCGATATACGTTCTGGCAGAGACCGCCCCAAGTGCCCTTTCTTCTTCGAGTTGAAGCTTGGTTACAACCTTGTTGTCCGATTTGTTTTCACATTCTGGCATAGGATCGAGCGCGACGGAAGGTTCGATGTTGAGCGCATCGGACTCGTTCAGCGTGCAACTATCGGTCTTATCATTCCAGTCAGCGTCGTCCGCTTTGACCAATGAACCACCATAACCTTCGACGAGAGTTTGAAAGGGACCTCGCTGATTCCGGAGAATATGATATGGACCCTGTTGGACGATGCGTCCGGCATCCAAGACAAGTATGCTGTCGGCGTGTTTTGCGATTCTAACGTGATGCGTAACCAGAAGCCGAGTCTTTGATTTTAGTATACCTAGTATACAGTATTCCATGAGATGTTTGAGGACTTGATTCAATTGAGACGCAAAGTAAGTCGGTTTCACTATCCATCTGTAATGACCATAAAGGTCTACTCACCATGACTATCGACCGCGCTTAGAGGATCGTCGAGAAGCAAGATATCTGCATCAGAGTAGGCGGCACGAGCCAAAGCAACTCTACTACGTTGACCACCAGATAGATTGATTCCGCGTTCTGAGCGAAACACGAAACTTCAGCTTCTTTCCCCGAAAGGGGGCCTACTGTAGCCTGAATACACTGACCTCCGATTTCGGTATCAAGACCATCAATCAGCTCCTCAATGTCCCTGGTGAGTGCACAAGCATGTATAACTCTTTGAAGGCGGTTCATATCCAAGTCCTTTCCGAAAAGGATGTTGTCTTTTAGGCTCGCGCTTTGAATCCAAGGTGTTTGTGGAACCAGACCGAGGCTTCCGCCGAAAGAAACACTACCGTTTGTCTGGCGCATCTCTCCTAGTAGTCCCTCGAGCAACGCAGTCTTTCCCGATCCAATTCTCCCAAAAATACACACGAATGACCCTCTGGGTATACAGAGGTCAATATCTCTCAACATGAAAGGCTGAGCTGTATTAATCTCATCATCTTTCTCCGCTCTCAGTCTTGACTTCGCCGGTAATTTCGCCTTGTCGTGCCGATCAAGTGGAGCGGCGCTCTCGTAGGAGAAATCACCCGTCGCCTCCACTGCATTCTTGATGGTAGGATTGATCGGTAAACCCCGCGGCCGTTCTTCTGCTCTGAGGATTTCTGAAATCCGACGGATAGCGATGTTGCTATCGGAAAGAGAAGAAATGACCGTTGGAAGCTGAGCCATAGGAGCCTGAACTATATTGAAGAGCTGCAAGGAGGCGAATATCGTTGCCACAGTCAGATCATGTCCTGTCAAAGAATACGTTATGAAGGACAATATGGCTGCCAGGGTCGGGATCAGCGTCTGTAGTTGGAGTCAATCAGCTCATTCCCGGGTTAAAACACTGCCGCCAATACCGACCATGAGCAACTTCATACTGGCGTCACTGCGACTCCTTTTCCTCAGTCTCGCCAACTCTTTTTCTCGATATGATGTGATACGTTTGCCGAAATAGTCCTCGTACGCATAAAGCTTGATTTGCCGAATTTTCGAGAGCAGCTCTGTTGTCAACCGTAGTCTTCTGTCCTGCTGCTTCAGCTGCTGCTGTCTACTATCGGTCAGGGCGCCATATGGAATGGCTATCACTGGAGATGCGGTCGCAAGTAGGGCAAATCCCTACAACATTTATTTTATCACTCCGGACCTTGCTGATACTTGGGGTTAACCTGTACTCACAACTAAAGCAGATGAGCCAAGGTTGACGATCAGCAGCACGAAGCCGTTGATAATCGTCAAGGGCTGTACGACGACGTTTACTATATCGGGAAAACTCCATTCGATATAACTGCAATCGGATCCGAGAGCGGAGATCCTCTGACCAATGGTATATTCGATCTCGGACTTTGGTGAGAGTCTCAGCGACTTTTGCGCAAGCTGATCAGTCAACGCCGTTTTCATCATGGATCCTGTAAAAGAAATTTCCCTTGGTTTGTCTCTGATATTGCCGCTAGGTTAGAAAAAGATGACGCGGTAACGCACCAGTTGTCATACTCTGGAAAAAGGAGTGGCCGTCACATATGGAGCTCACGGCTTTCATTATACCCAGCCCAATCGCCAAGGCGAACCCAACACCAATAGAAGCAGGACGTTTCAAGCCCATACGGTCCGATTCTTGTGCCTTGGCCCAATCATGGCTGACGCTGAGGTGATTGACCAGTCTCTTTGTCACTAACGAGCTTGTGGTAGCCAGAATGGAGCCACAGACAGCCAGAAGTATCGCAAATAGCATCCTCTTGGATGTTGTGTGAAGCATTGCTTTGAGCAGAGATGAATCATACTGTGATTGAGTCATTTGGCCGTTCTTTTCTGCGTAAGGAGCCCTTTGCTGCATGGTATAGCTAGCAGGAGCCTGTCCGTGTTGAACGCTGAGTAACCGGTTGTATCTGAGCTTCATGTTCGTTAGAGCTGCATAAACTCTTCGTTTTGGTTGATTAGTAAGGGAACCGGATGACCGACGCGAAAGGACATTTTCTACCGGAGATAGGATACTGAAAAACGTCGGCTCATCGCTTGCCATGGATGCTTCTCTTTCGGAGACCGAGCGATGGGTCCTGTGATTTTCAACTGTCAAAATCAGAAGGATGGATGGCATTCAAACTTCAGTCGCTCATCAGAAGGCATAGGCGAGTTCTACATACCTCTTTCCGCTGTATGGTCGGAATGGTTGGGATCCGCATGCGATACAGTTAAGCGAACTCCTTGTAGGTGGGCAGGCCGAATGTCTGGTGGGCATCTCGCATAAAAGTTGATCTCGAGGTCTTTCGAAACCGTGTTCGCTTTTCTGGACTGGTCTAAGCACCACACGTCATTCTCCTCCAATGGTCGCATGAAACCTGTCTGAGAATGTAGAAGGTCGGGATAGATTCTGTCAAGCTCTCCTAGATATGATCATACCTTGAGCAAAGGGAAAACCCAACCAACTGTCATTCGGCTGGGCAATGATGACTTTCGCTCTGGCATGGGTGTTGGATGCCGATCCACCGCTTTACTTGAGCCGGAGTCAAACAGCTTCATCTTTTCTTTCGAAGGGGGAAAAGTGTTGTCAATAAGGGGGGAAGGAGTCTGTGACGTTCTGCTGCGAAGCGATGTCGAGGTTGCGTCTGTGCTTTCATTCTTCCCCTCTCAGGCTTGGCTTTGAATAGCGCGCGGTATCACTCTCGTTATGGCACAACAGGCCATGTATGGAAGGAGACACAAAGGAGAGACATTCCTTCGACCTCAATCGTATTGTATGGGCGAAGGGCTTCCGTTGACCAAAGGACTCCGTTCCAAGATGATAGGCTATTGGCCCAGCATCTGAAGACACCTTGTGACACCCTTGAACCTCTCTTGGGAGTTTGTTCTTGAGCCGTCCAAGCTGTCATTGTGATAGGGTGGGTCATAATTTCTGAGAGCCGTCATTTAACACTATGGAAGGATCACGCGACTAGGCAGTATACCACGTTCCCCAAAGATATAGCCGAGTGATTCGTCAAAGCGCATGAAACAATTCTACGCCTCCCCCTTTTTTAGCTTGTTGCAGTATAGTATGCTCTGCGCAGAGCAAATCGAAATTACGATAAGACTTGTTTCAATTTTACAGCTCGACCGAATATGTACATGACAGATTGACCGAGGGATCGAGAGATCTGGTCATCTTGCAAACCCAACGCACAGCTGTCGAAAGGCGTTAGGGATTGGACTGATCACGCCGAACCTCGGTTCTGCCGCATTGCTTTTGAACGAGAAATAAGCGCCAATTCTCCTCGCTTAAATCGAATACTCCGGAGCTGCGGCGAATCACTTCAATGCTCCTTGCCCGGAGTTGGCTCAGGAAACTTGGAATCACCGTGACCCGGTGTCATCCATCCATTCATTCATCCATCCATCCATCTCACATCCCATTCACATGTCTTTCTGTCGATCAGACGGATCAGCCTTGTCTCTTGATGGGCTGGCCCTTTACGAAGGATAGATTCTCGAGCTAGCTGCGACGGAACAGTCTCTTGAGCCTTGCTTAGATCCATTTGACGCTCATATGGTGGCACATCCGTCGGTTAGCGAAGGGAACTCGCTGAATAAAGTCACGTCGCAATGATCCTATATGATACAGTAAAACCTCCGAAACGAGATCATAATGATCGTCGTGTTGCCGAAGACGCATTCTAATAATCAGTTCCTCGACTCACAACCTCTTTCACCGTCGGTCTCAGCAGAATCGTGTGTTCGTATTGCGCCGTCATGCATCTGTAACCTCAAATATCAGCCAGAAAACAGCAGCAAGCGCCATTGAGACATACCCAGGTTCAGGATCAACGAGAGGCGGGTGATCGTCGACAAGGCCCTCCTTGACCAATGTATTCAGCTGCGAATCCGAAGCGAGTCAGTTGCTGGTCAACTGGAACGGAAATCGTCTACTCACCGCTAAGAGATAATTCTTCTCGCCGAGTCGGTCAAGGTACCTTCGACAGAACGGCAAAGTGCCAAAGTTCTTCTGAATGGTCTTGAGAAGGCTGCGCGCCGTTTCATGACGAAGAGTATACCTCTCCGGCATGTTCGTGGAAAGGGAGTAATGAGAGCATGCACCCTGGTGCCCAAAGGAATAAGCTATTCTGAAAAGTGCTCGGGCGGGATTGAAAACATACCTGTTCAATAACCCTACCACGGCCTGTGCTTCCGAAAGTCTCGATGGCGTAGTACTCGCCCTCCTCCATCTTCGTCTCATCTCGCTGCGATCCATGCATCTTGACAATTGGTACGGATTTGCCGGGGATACCGTTTTGACCGCCGTGAATCGAGTATGGCGCAATGGAATGTCCGTTCAGGTTGCTGATTGCCTTGACTGTCGTAGAGAATCGCCTGCGATGAGCAGGAGTGCCAGTCAATAGGTGGATCGACATACCTGGATACGTTTTTCCGTTAACTTCGACTTCGTAGGACTCCATCACCTCTTGAACAGCATCTCCGATTTCGCACAGACGGACATCGATACCAGCTTCCTGCAATCCCCGCAAAAATCCGTCAAAAAACTTGACACCTCAGCGATTACCATGCGACTTACCTTGATACCAGCATTGGTCGCATCCTTGACGGCCGCCAATAGGCTGTCATAAGTCGGTTCAAAGTTCAAGGTGAATGCGGAATCGACGATCCGTCCATTGACGTGAACGCCAAAATCGACTTTCATAACATCGCCCTTTTGCAACACTATGCAACGTCGATCGTCAATGATGCATCCCCCGTGGTAATCCGCCGCATCACGCACCTTTGGTATCTCCCGCATTAGGTGTGTAATGCGCCGCAACCTCATTCACGCTCAAACCCGTCGGAAACCCGATTCCACTTTCGAACCCGTTTTCCTCAACCAGCGCCCTCGTACCATCCTCGATCATCTCCGCAATCTCCGTCATCGTCATTCCGGGCTTGATGTTCTGCTGGGCATACTGTCGAACTTGACGGTGTACTTCGGCAGCGCGACGAACGGAGGTGTAGGTTGTTTCCGGGTCTTCGTTGGTTATCCGTTCGAGCTCCTTTTTCTCTGCAGACGAGATACGCGATGTGTTGCTGCAAAACATATGGCGCTTTAGTATGCGAAGACGAGCTGAGAGGAATCGAGGGAATCGACGATTGGCTTACTCGTTCTTGTACTCTTGCTCTTCGCCGACTGGGTATACGCCGTTCTTGAAGAGCTTGGATACCGGGACTCGTGGCGGGGAGGACTGCACGGCCTTCTTCTTCTTGCCTGGGGATTCCTGAGTCAGAAAATGTCCTCAAGAACGCAGCGCAAATTGTCACACACTCTTCTTCTTCTTCTTCTTCTTTTTCCCCTCTAAATAGATCATCAGCCAGAATCCACGACAGCCGTCCTGTAAAACCCACCTCCGTTACCTCCGGCCTGCGCATTGTCGTCCTCGTCATCCTCATCGTCGTCATCCTCTTCTACCGCCTCTCTCTTCTCGCCGTCATCGTTCAGCTGCAACTTCTTCAGCTCTTCCGCGCTCTTCGTGGACTCATCCGCTTGAGGGACCGCAACTGGTGTCATCCTAGTATCGGTGCGTCGCGTATGATCAAGTGTCGTATAGATGTACAAGACGTCTGTTCTTAGACGTCGCCATCCTGTCAAAGGGCAGTCACCTGCCTTTTCCTCGCCGGCGGCACGTGATCGGGATGTCTCACCGAGCATGACGAATGGGCCAGCATATCAACCCCTTGTTCATGCATGGCTGAAGATCGTTTCACCTTTCCACCTACCCACAAGTACCCTACTACCTACAAGATGGCCCACAGTACGTCCGACCTCGATTTCCTGAACGAAACCCTCGCGCAACCAGCCCAGCCAAGACCATCCGCTTCGACTGTTCCCCACGACCGCGATCTTCCGCCCAATCCCGCCGCGCCGAACGGCGCAAGCTCAACACTCGAAGACGCAGGGATTCCCGCCGACATCCTGAAATCTCTGGAGGGACTCTCAGCTGAAGAAAGGGAAGCGTTCGCACCTCTCCTGCAAGCGCTTTCTTCGTCTGCCGACTCTGCGGACGGAGCGAACGGTTCCAGCGGAGACCCGAATATCGAAGCGAAAGACGTGGAAGAGCTGCTCAAGCAATTCGACGCGGCGGGTTCCGTAGCGGATACGTTGGAAGGCAAGCTGGATCGCTTGCTGGAAAGCCTTGGGCAGGTGGAGGATGCGTTTCCCGAGGAGCAGAGTGCGACGAGTCGTACTCAGAGACCATCCGGAGAAGGCGGGATGGCACCTCAACAATTGCCGGAGACAATGACGGGAGAGGCACAGGAAGCCTTCGAAGAGGTAGCGAAAGACCGAGAGTAGATAGTCTTGACATCATTCGGTATCGACTCCACGGTACGCTTCCTTTTTGTCATCCAATGCATCTCTCTGACCCGTAAGATCAGCCACCATATCGGAATCATCGAGATTGCCGATGTTGGCGTATTTCTAACGCAGCATATTGGCGACGCCCGACGGCCTGTTCGGTCCGCGCCCTCCGCGCTTCCTGGCTAAATCGACCGCAAGGCCTACAAGCATCGATCGCCAAGACTCGACGTAGCGATTGAGCACGGCATCGCGCATGCATGGATCAAATGGAGTAGTTGCATTCGAGGGGACTAGAAATGTATGCGATTGATACTGTAATATATGCACTGCTATGCTATACTGACGAACGCAACGACGATCATCTCTATCGCTGTCCAGCATCGACTCCTCCGGTACCCGGACCCGCTCAATCCTCTGGCAACTCCCTCTGACAGAGCCGATTGAACCGCGATTCCTTCCACTCATCATGCTCCAGTGTGTCGAACAATGCATCTTCCGTTACGCCGAGAGAAGTCAAAACGCCGTCAATGTCCGATATGTAAGGGAGTCCCTTTTGTTTAGCACGTTCTCGTTCGCGTGTAACTATGGCTAGTGAGGCCTCGTTAGAACCTTCTAGGATGCTGATGATTTCTTTTCTGTCGGGAAAGTATAGTCTGTAATTGAGAGTGTGAGCGACTTTGCCGGAGCAGAGATTTATTTGACGTACCGTGGCTCCAGGATGGCTAGTATTGCCAACGCTGTTCTGAATATGTGACTGTCGCCTTCCAGCATGATGACATCCCACACTCTCGTTACTGCTTCGAACGATAGTTGATGGATGAAGAGGGTTGTGAAATAGGATGTTGGTAATCTGACTCCAAGATGTTTGCAGTTGGCATATATCTTGGGAAAAAGTTCCCCTTGCAGGTTCTCGAAGATCTGTAACCAGCCAATCGGGTCAGTCGGGTGCAGAAGCTCGGTTTGGCACAAGGTTACTTACTCTGTAATACGCTTCAACCTCTTCAGTTAAGCCAGAGTAGAACGCCCGCAAGCATGGTCGATTCAAGAGGTTTCTGAGAGCGATGAACGCGTGCGGTAAAGGCATCGTAATGAGCAGCATACCCGCAAGATGATGAATATCCGGCATCTGAAAACCGATTTCGTGTCAACGCAGTATTATGGTTATCGGCGCTGATTGATTGACTTACATATCCTTGACCCTCGTCTAAACGGCTGACATACCAGGCACAAAGCAGATCTTTTAGATCATCGAACATTGGACTTCCGGGCTGAAATATTTTGAGGACGGGGAGAGTGCCTCCCGCGTCGTGCTCTATTGTTTCTAGGACATCTGCAGGAAACCGCTGAGCTTGAATTGCACGATTCGCGCGAGAATGGTATTGGCGGTATGCATCTGACGTGAAGCCGCGATCAGCACGACCGAAATCAAGATGATACACGCACGCACCTTTCGAAAGTGTTAGATCATTGCCGATGGCTAGACTCCAAGCTTTCCCCCTGAAGTGACTGGGAACGCCGCGAAACCACATGGCTCGCAATTTCGGGTTCCCACGTATTCGTGATCTCCAGGCATCGCCTCCATTTTGCTTGTTGTTGAGCGCAGGATCCAACACCTCGGATTCCCACACAGGCATGTCTTCCGCCAGGCGCTTTTCTTTCGCAATCTGTCTTTGCTCGAGGAGAGATTGTCGCTTTTTCTCTAAGCGAACATTGTTTCAAGGGTATAAGTCCCCCTTCCAAAGATCGATGCCAGAATCAACATACCTGCTAGACGGCTCTCTTCCATAATCATTTTCCACCTTTCCAGGTGTTGCTCATCTTCCTCTTTGGACTTTGGTGGCAAATGCATCATTCTCGTCTGACTACGTACTTGGTCCAACATCGAGGGTCCCGCGCCATACTGCAATGTTATGTGGGATGATCCACCGGCAGACGATGCCGGCGTGACGACCGATTGTTCCGTCGTGATAGGGCTCCGCATAACGTCTGAGCTCGACCGGATTCCAAAGATGGATTTACGCTTGTGAGAAGCCGTTGTCGATGACGGCGTCTTAGCCATGAACGGATCACCGGTCTCGGCGAGCGCGAGGGAGGATGCGCCGGGTTTGCTGAGCGCGGCGATCAACGCTGGGTCGACATCATGCGGGATTGCAGGTGGCGCCTGAAGTCGAGGTGTCGGAGCGACCTTTGGGGTTGGATCATCGACGACCACGGAAGGCCGCCGTGAACTCGATGTTGGTTTTCGCAACTCCGCTTTGGAGGTGACGGGAGAGCTTTTTCCCTGCTTCACGACCCCATTGACGGCGTCAGCTCGGATATGAGCAGGTTCGCTCGTACTGCCTTCCTCGGCCGATGGGCTATACGTCGCCACATCCCCCCACAATCCTGCGGAAACTTTGCGCGGCAGTGGCGATCGCGCTACTGATCTCGAACCAGTACTCGCAACAGACGACACCGATACTCGTCGAGACGATGATTCCGACTGTACACCGTTCGCTGTGTTCCCGAGCGACAAACGACTGGCGAAAGAGCGACTGCGAGCGGACGACGGCAGCGAGGGCGGAGTGTCGTCTTTGACTTCCTGTATATTCGGGTCACTATCCAGTGAGACGGACTCAAAGGCTTCGGCAGAGTTGCTCGCAAAAATACTGATTGGCGTCCCGAATCCCAAGCCATGGAGGCCTTCCGTCGCGCTATCGAGAGGATTCCTGCTTGGCGATCCGCCATTATAGACCGATGACGCGCGAAGTCGACCGGATGCCTTCACCGACTGGTCTCTCGTGTTGTCGTAGACATCGGAAATATCCCCATCGTCGTTCTCCCGGATCCTCGAAGACGTAACAGACAGTCTGCGCTCCAATCCCACCTGCGACCCTCTCCTCGACGCAAAATACCCATCCGAATCCTTCCTCCCCTCGTACGCCGGCGCCGGTGTCGGTGTATGCGAAAGTGATCCCACAACTGGAGAAAGATACCCCGACGAGCTGGCCCTGACGGCATCCTCGAACGTCTGGCGCCACTGAAGCGGCGATCTGGGGGACTCGTCGTAGTCGTAGCTGAAGGGATTCTGCGCGCCGAATTCGCGGCCGGGAGAGGGAGACGTCGGCTGTGAGAAGGCTGAGAGGCCAGGCGATGCGAGGGAGCCGCGTCCTTGGAAACGGTTTGACGTGGTCCGACCTGTTCTTGGCATGGTTCGAGGTGATGCCGGGAGCTGCGCTGGAGATGTCGTTCCAGGACTAGTCGACGGTTGTCGTGTTGATGATGTTACCTCAACCATTTCTGAGCTTTCTACCTTTCCTTCATCTTCCTCTTCTACCACCACCGCATCCGACGAACCTCTTCCTCCTTCGTCACGCTTCTCGTCATCCGCTGTCACCGTCGCGAGCGCATCCGGTCCTGATATCCCTCTTCGTTCGGGAATGGAGATGTGCAGCCCTCTCGCAGTCGCTGGTTCACGCAACGTTCCTCCGGATATTGTCGTCCTCACTGACGGGGACCGATCATCGTCAAACGCGCTCAGGATATCCCTCTCCGGTAACGCAATGTCCAAGTCCGGAATTTCTCGTTTTATATTGCTGGTTTCGCGCTGGCCATCAGGGTCGCGATCTTGGGAGCTTTCGGCCATCCTGGTGACATGCTACCGCAGCATAGGGTATACAATGATGGTATCGATTGATCCCCTTGTGTATGGCGGGATACGCCTGTGAATGGGAATGTCAATGAGCCAAGACAAGACAAGGGGGGAGTGATCGGGAACTCAGCCAAAACAAAGGGTGGTCGTTACGTAAGCTTCTTTCCGGCGTGTCTCGGCTCTGATGACGAATTCAGTACACAGGCAACGCATAAATTCAGTTTGAGTGTCGGTGGCGTTCATTCTTCGGTGTACCTATCGTATGCTTCGGACCATCAGCAAGTACACCATGGGCTCTACTTCCAATACTACCGGTCCGCACATTTGCGTCGTCGGCGGTGGCATCATCGGTGTATGCACAGCATATTACACCGTACTTCATCCCTCGCTCCCGCCAAACACCTCCATCACCATCGTCGAGGCAACCGACGTTGCTTCAGGGGCTTCAGGAAAGGCAGGTGGATTGCTCGCAGAAGACTGGCATGGCGGTGCAACGGCGGCTCTTGGGAAGTTGAGCTATCGGTTGCACGGCGAGTTGGCAAAAGAGTTTGGCGGTGAAAAGGCATGGGGTTATAGAAAGGTAGAGACGCTGGTGAGTGCTTGCCCGGATAGCTCAATCAGGAGAATGCTGATGACGAAGCTCGCTCAGTCCGTTTCAACCGACGCCAACGGAACATCCAAAAAGTCACCTCCGGTCGACTGGCTGCCAAAGGGCACCATCCTCGCGAGCCGAGTCTTGGGAACAACCGCGACAACCTCCCAAGTCCACCCGGAACAATTCACCAAGTTTATCCTCGGTAAATTCCTCGAAATGCCCAACACGTCCCTCATTATTGGTTCCGCCACGTCGCTCTTCCTGGCGGCCGACTCGACTCCGGAATCGTTGAAGGTGACCACGGCCATAGGCGAACAGACGATCCCGTGCAGTACGCTGGTGCTCGCCGCGGGACCATGGACCGGTCGTTTGGCTGAGAAGCTGCTTGACAAGAAGGCAGCAAAGCATTGCTCAGTAGGCGGTCAACGAGCACATAGCATCGTTCTCGAGTCCAAGGAGAGCCTCAGTGCACATGCGTTGTTTACGGATATGACCTTGAAAGATGGTTCGAGTGCAGAGCCCGAGGTGTACTGTCGACCCGATGGAACGGCTTATATGTAAGCCTTGCCAGGTATCAACCTCGTAGAGCCAGAAGTTAACTCCTATCCCTCCAGCTGCGGACAATCCGACAACGAGCCCCTACCCGCCACAACAGCCGACGTCCGACCCTCCCCGGCCGCCATCTCAACCCTCCACGCCCAAGCACGGACCCTTACTCCGCACCTCGACAAATCCACCCAAGCTACCATCCGTGCCGAGCAAGCATGCTTCCTCCCCCTCTCGAGCAGGGGCACACCGCTCATCGGCGCCGTGCCGGGCGCCAAGAACGTGTTTGTCGCCAGTGGACATTCGTGTTGGGGGATCTGTAATGCGCCGGGGACGGGCAAGGTGATGAGCGAGATTTTGGTGGAGGGGAAGGCTAGGAGCGCGAATGTGGGCGCGCTGGCGCCGTAAATTCCGGAATGCCAAAAACTCTTGACTCGTTGTGGATGAACAGCTCAAACATAGATGTACAGTGCGCTCAACCTTGTTACCGTCCATCATGTATGTGTATGGCACACGTCCCGAGATGCGCATTCATCCTGGCTTGTCGAGATCATAGAAGGCACTTTCTGCGGCTCACCAGCCGCTGAGTCGGTAGACTTCTTCTCACCCCTCGTAGTCACAGGCTGGAATGTGAGCAGGTGACGAACGATCCATGATCAGCATGTACCGGGCGGCGGGCCGCGCGAGCCAGGAGCGGAAGCAAATTTGGCTGTGGTGACTCGTGCTGGGTAGCCTCTTATGATGCAACTTCAACATCGTTCCTCATACACTCCTCTTGTAAAGCGGCAACACGGCATAGAAGGAAGTTCCAGGCAATCGGTATTGCCCAAGATCGCCATGAGTGCCACCCAACTGCCCGTCCAGGCTCTCTCGGCTGCATCCGACCACTACCCTAAACCGCAAGGCATCGCATTCAGCTATGGTACGGCCGGATTCCGTACAAAGTAGGTCTACCGCTGCAGGATCTTGATTGGAGAAAGCTTATCTCAACTTTACTCAGAGGCGACACCCTGGAATCTACCCTTTTCCGCATCGGTCTGCTCGCTGTCCTTCGCTCAAAGAAGCTCAATGGCCAGTCGATCGGCGTTATGATCACGGCTTCTCACAACCCAGCCATCGACAACGGCGCCAAGCTCGTAGATCCTCGTGGGGAAATGCTCGAAGCATCGTGGGAACAACATGCATCGCTGCTTGCTAATGCCGAGACGACGTCCGACCTGCTCAAGGCTTTGACAAGTCTCATCTCTGAACTCAAAATCGACATGTCCAAGTCCAGTCGAGTGGTCTTTGGACGCGACACGAGACCATCGGGACAAAAGCTGGTAAAGGCTCTGCAAGCTGGACTTGATGCCATGGGTTGTGATGAGCCAAAGGATATGGGTATTACGACGACGCCGTGCTTGCATTATATGGTCAAGGGCTCCAACTTGAAGCAAGAGGCCCAGATCAAGTATGGCGCTCCGTCCGAGCAGGGATACGTGCAAAAGCTGGCGACGGCGTTTACCAAGCTGATGGTAAGCCCACGTGCTCTGTCCTTAGCTGGAACAATGCTGACTGACATTGCAGAAAGGCAAGGAGAAGGCATCACCGCTAGTCGTGGATTGCGCCAACGGCGTCGGCGCCGTCGCTCTTGCCAAACTCTCGCCTCTCATCTCGGACATCTTGCCAATCCAGGCCATTGGAACCAACACGGCCGACGCATCCGCTCTGAACCACTCTTGCGGCGCCGACTACGTCAAGACCAACCAAAAACCACCGCTGGCCGCACTCGAGATCTTGAAAAAGGGTCAACGCGCTTGCTCGCTTGACGGGGATGCCGATCGTGTCGTCTACTACTACCTCAACGCCGAGGACGGAAAGTTCAGACTGCTAGACGGAGACAAGATCGCGACGCTTGCTGCTGGCTTCATCGGTGATCTCGTCAAGCAGGCTGGACTGGCGGACAAGCTGAAGATCGGAGTCGTGCAGACCGCATACGCGAACGGTAGTTCGACGCAGTACCTGCAATTCAACGTGAGCCTCCCTCCCGGCGGGCAGCTAATTTGACTCGAGCTGACTTACTTGTCATCAGGGTCTTCCCGTTCGTTGTGTCCCTACCGGAGTCAAGCACCTGCACCACGCCGCGGAACGCTATGACATTGGTGTTTACTTTGAAGCCAATGGCCACGGCACTGTCCTCTTTTCAGACGAGACCATCGACATTCTTAGCACCTACGAACCTCGCTCTCCGGCCCAGGACACGGCTACGCAAAATCTGCTATGCTTGATTGACTTGATCAACCAAGCTGTCGGTGACGCCATCTCCGACTTCCTCATGGTCGAGGTCATTCTCGCGCACAGGAGATGGGGTCCCTCGGAATGGGATCAAGGCTACGAGGATCTGCCGAATCGATTGGTCAAGGTGAACGTCAAGGACCGCTTTGCATTCAAGACAGAGGACGCCGAGCGACGACTGGTAGAACCCAAGGGGTTGCAGGAGCGAGTAGACGCTACTGTGCGGAAGTTTGAGAAGGGAAGGAGCTTTGTGAGGCCGTCGGGAACCGAGGATTGTGTGCGCGTGTATGCGGAAGCCAGCACGAGAGTTGGCGCAGATGGTGAGTTCGGTAGAGCCTAATATCTGTGTTCAATTGGCTGATTCCCTTCGAATAGAACTTGCTGCACAAGTCGCGGGGCTCGTCTCCGACTATTCCAATGGTGATCTGTTCTAGACCGCTGGTAGACCCCATAGCCAGCTTTCCGCATACTGGATTCGCAGGCGTTTTGATGTTGAGATCATCGTATAGATTCCGTTTTTGCGCCGTGGCTTAGATAGAGTTTGCTATCTATACATGTACGCCTCGAGCATTGTTGCATTGTTGCGAATTCATGCGACAGCATGAATACGTCGCTGATCAGATCAGACGGCTGGATTTCTATTCCCTCAGTTTGCCAGTATATTGCACCAAGAGGAAACCCATCGATGCGAGGAAGACCGAGCCGGCAGGGTGTGTGATTCGTCATCAACTCCCCCGCTGCGCGCGCGCGTCCACCTGGAAATGACGTGAATGATCTCGAGCATGATGGTTTACGGTAACAGTTTTGACAGTATGCTACACTGACGCCCCGACGGTTGTATTCACGCCGGCATCATCTTGAGAGTCAAAGAATCGCTCAGGCCTCGCAGTTGGAAACGAGCAAGACGAGCGACATGGCAAAGGTATCTGAGATCCCGGATGGACTCGACTGGATACGAGCTCGAGGTATTGCAGTCCAGCAAGCAGTTGACAGCCGAGATTTGGAAGGTCTCAGGGCATGGTCAAAGGAACCGGGAGGCTTTGGGTCCAGTACGATACGGCGAACGGTATGGTGAGCGACGCCTGCTTAACAAGCGTACTGTAACATCTCATATCGCTTCAGGCCTTTTCTTCTAGGCGTTACCGAAAGCAAAGTCGAGGAATTCCGGAACTGTCCGCTGTGCTCTGGTGACGACAGGGGTGTCTATCTCTCTCAAGAGTCCAGGGATGGAACCGGAGAATCGCTCGTGGACATAGCGGAAATGCTGGAGCAGGATAACGCGGAAGCCAGCTGTGCCGGCCCAGATATCCCTTCGAATGAAGTAGCCCATGCTCTACACGAGGTCAAGTCGCATCCCGATGAACGTCAAGTGGGCCTCGATACAAGACGGTCATTCGTCTACTATCCGACAAATCTCCACAGCCGGGAGAAGACAAGATTGCAGGAGGAGTTGAATGAGGTGATCATCACGGTTCTACGGAAACGAAAGGCACTCAGCTATTTTCAAGTGCGTAAAGCGATCCGTTTCTTTTTTGAAAGATGGCTGATGCAGCTGTGGCCCATAGGGATACCACGACATCATTTCCGTGTTGTACCTCACTTTCTTGCCATACGAACCTCCGCAGCGATCACGTTCCGCATCTCGCTCGTCATCACCGTCACGTTCCAGAGAACGAATAAGAGCTTCAGCGCGCCCGAAAGGCCGAACGGCTTCGAAATCGCCCATGACGGTGTTCCCGCCTGACGATACCGACAGTCAGCAGCCTAGAAGAGGAAGCGCAGATTCGCAAAGCGGAGCCGCAACGCCGATTCTTTGGTCAAGAGACACTCCAGAATGGCGGATGTTGGTAGCGTGTTGTGATGCTGTCAGTCTGGTACGCGTGCGGGATGGGATGACGAAAGGGCTAGCTCCGGTCATTGGGTACCTCAGGTGAGCATACAACGGTCGGAAGGCGGAGGTTTGGCTGATGCGGTTGCCAGACTATTCAAACGAGTGCTCAAAGCGGCAGATCCGGAGCTTGCCAAGATCGTCCTCGGGTCAGTTTCGCTATTGGCAGTAAAGAGCGCTTAAGTTGATCATTAGGCGTCGCAGAACTTCGCCGACACCCTACTTCGCGTTGTCTTGGATGTTGACCTTGTTCTCGCACGACATCAACACCTTGGAACCAGTGCAGCGAATATTCGACTTTTTGTTGGCTCGGAACCCTGCTGTAGTGATATACCTCGGTGTGGCAGTAAGCGGGATTTTCAGAGGAGCACGATTATGCAACTAAAGACGTCCCTAGATCGTGCTGCTGAAGAAGGATCGCTTGCTCAAGCTCGCGCCTACTATGGACGACGACCCCGGCATCATACACACCAACTTAGCTCTCCTTCCGCCTCTCATTGCCGACAACCCTGGCGATTCGCCTAAAACAGAGGATTCGGAACAGATACAAGCGCGAGAAGCCGCCATCAAGCTAATGGATGATTCAACCGTTTATCCGGAAGTAGAGGGCCCAAACCCTCACGAGCCCATTATCTTGTCGGAACTCTTCACCTTGACCGATAGTTTATGGGCGAGATTCCCACTCCACCATCCCGAAGTCCGCGCCGACGAAATCATGGCCAGCGGAAGTGCCATCTTCACATACGGGAAGCTAGAAAAGGAGCTGAAGAGTCAAGCCGCAACAGATGATGCTGGGTCCCCGGACAAGCAATCCTCACAAGGGATCGCCTCTTGGGTGTCGGTTGGGCCTTTCAATGAAGAGGATATTGTTGTCGTTCCGGCTCCGGATGATTCGGAAGACGATGAACCTTCTGCCCAGCCACTACTCAATCAAAATCCAAACAAGTTGCAAGATCAATTGCGCCGAAGACTCTTTGGGCGAACATCTCTGGCGCTTCTCGTCCTGGTCCTCGGCCTCGGCATCGCTGCATATCAGACACGTCACAAAAGAGGCCTCACAGGTTTATGGGCGTTCCCGGGCCTGCTTCTGAATGCGGGAGCTAGGGGCGTTCTCAACAGTCAAGCAGGCGTCATTGGTACATGGCTGGTTTCTGGCCGGATAAGGCTTGGCGAAGTAGTCGGTGATGTGAAGTCACAAGTCCAATCCGTCCTCGGCGCAATGTGACATTGTCAATTTTATACCGAAACCGCCGATACATATGATACAATGTTTGGTCCCATCTATGATTGCAAATTAGGCTTTGGGTGTGATGAAGCGAGGGGCATTGCATTGAGCTACGGGATTCGACCGTGTGCTGTCGCAATGCAGGACGCTAGTTAATTCAAACGAGAGGATTGAGCTTTTGCAAAGCCAGATTATTCGTTGTCGGTGATTGTCCTTGGAAATAACGCGCCAATCTGACTGATATGGCGAAAGGCGGGATCGGAAGGTTGATACAGTTGGATCGAGATCGAAGATTGAAAAGCCAAAGATTTGGGTGGGTGATGTTGTAGTTGATTGTCAAAAGATGGCACCAGCCGTTTAGGATATAATATTCTGCTCTTCCCTATCGTCGGAAAGGACGAAGCCAGAGTTGCCTCGTTGGACGCATGACGTCCGGTCGGGCGATACCACGTAACCCTCTCGGCATTGGTAGACTTGGCAGACGCCTTCCTCGCATCCCGTCTTTCGCGCCGAGGGTATCGTCGTGCAATCTTGCCTGTAAAGCAGGATGAAGCATGAGATTTCCGTTTCCTTGCAAGGGCGCTCGAGAACTTACCCTGATCCCAGAGTGACACATCCTCCGCAGCTGTTGAGCTCGTTTTCAAACTCGATGCATTCGAATCCGACCTTGAACCAGTCGGCCAGACTGTTGAGCTGCCTTGAAAGTTCATCCGGGGAGAGCACGCGCTCGACGACACCCTTCGCAGAGCCGGACTTGATGGTCACCGGAGCAGGACAAGCGACACTGCCGCCAGGGCAGAGGAAGCTGCTGTAGTCCTTCTTCTCCTGCTTCTTCTCCACCTTTGCGCGCTTCTTCAAGCCGTATCGACTGGACGGTTCCGCGCGTTTGACCGGTTGCAGGTTTCGCTTTGCGGCTTTTGCCTGTTGCTGGGCGGCGGCATCGGGCGCGGGTTTTCGAGCGACAACAGCAGCGGGTTTGGCAGGAGCGGCTCGCATCATTCCCTTGCCTCGCTTGGCCTTGGTGGTTGTTGCGCTGGCACTGGTCGCTTCGAATGCGAATACACTGAGCGACAGATAGGCGACAACGGCTAGCAGAACAAGTAGGCTACGGTTGCCTACGAACATGCTGCGAATGTATAACGGTACGCGGCAGGTCGTTCGGGGGAGTATAGAGTACGACTATCGGAGCGAGGAAGAGAACGGCGGCTGGGCGTTGTGTGAGATTTGCGAGTCGCCGGTCGATGTTGGATATTGCGGGAGATAGAGCGTTGGACGAGTGCTGCGGTATTGGTCAAACGAGGGTATAGCAATCGCGAGCGCAGGGATGACTGTTGCGTTCGTGACGGAGTCGACAGGAAGGGAGACGACAAGTCGGTGTAAATGATCAAGAGGTCTATCCAATCTGTCAACAGGGTCGTCAACTCTGTCAACATGCTCTCACTGTACCAGGGCAGAAGCTAGAGAGCTGGCTGGAGCAAGCGCGATCGAAGGGTTGCCAACCGCAAATTGAGCGAAACGCATGGAAAGGCAAAAACGCTGCAGGCCGGTTGTTTTTGCCCTTTTCTGGATGTCTCAGTGCACACTCAAATTAAATAGCGCTTCCTCGAACCGGCGGCCGGAGAGCAGGGACGTCTGGGCTTATCTAATCAGCAAATCCGGCAGCCCGGAAGGCTTGTTTGCAAAGTCCGTGCCTGACGACAAGCATCTTCTCCTGAGGTTTCTTGCAAGCGCACGCTCCGATTCCTCATACAAACAGCTCGTCACACCAGAAATTTTCACAAATCTGGTCACAAGGAAAGCTTCCAGGGCTCTTTGTACGATGAGTGATGATACTGGAGATTCAATGACGATGATGTTGACCGGTAGAATCGACACAGGCTTCCAGAGGTTTGCCGGCTCGCGAAGAATAGCTAGAAATCGATCGCAATATACATCGATAACTGCAGACCTACTGCAGAGTACAGACAGATCAATCAAGATGAAGGGCCGATCGCTCATATGCTTCATACACACGAATGTCCTCTGCAGGGCTGGGCGCACTGTGGTGCTATCAGTAAAACCCCATGCCACCCATTCCTATTCAGGCCAAATCATGAACAGCGACTTGATGTCCATGGGTCGTAAACGGGCGAGCGCAAACTGTAGCATGACTATTTCCACTCTCGCCAGTGTATTTGTCGGACGGGATTTCCGTGTCAGCGAGGCTTGCAGGTCCTCGATCAGCTTCCCGATGTGCGCATGCGTCCCGCCTCAATTCACGCTGTCGAATATCTTACCTAGAAGAGCATCGGAGCAAAGGCGCGATTAACGGGAGTAAAGACGATCTATCCATCCATTCCTGACATGGAATCGTTATCTCAGACTTGGGGTCCATCAGCGCGTCGTCATGGAGCATTACCCTTGCAACAGGAAGGAGCAGGCAAAGGCACACGGCCCGTGGACCCGGTTGACTTTGACCCCATCTTCAGGTTCTAACGGCCGCCTAACCGCGTCATCAGGCTCGGCTGAAGTGGCGTAGCGTTTCAGGTAGGTCCCCTAAGAGGTCCGATCCTTCGAGCTTGCCAGAGCTCGAGAGGCATCGCCTTGCTCAAGTCTTCATGCACAATTCCAAAGCGCAATTGATGGGCTATTGGTGCAAAGACTTTCTTGGCAATGCTATCAGAGGAAAATTGCCAGGAATTCGCACTTGCTGCACTGGCAACTGACTTGCAAAACAGACGAATATGACCTACCGCCACGCCGCAAGGGCTATCAGGCAAGTCTGGTGAGCTCGCAAAGGTTGCAAGTAGGGTAGAATGGTTGAATGTCGCTGTGCTAATGTGCTATAGGAGGGATACACGGGCCCAAGCCTGAAATATCAACGACGAGGTGGCGAATGTTGAGTTCGCCAACTCATATCTGCAAGGAGAGATAAACAGTCTCAACAGGCACGACGCTTGAACCGTGATTGATGAACCAGTGAGCATGTTTCTTACCATAGTAGTGTGATGTTGCCGATGCTGCTGCGGTCGAGTTGACATTTCGCTTGTTCCCACCGGCCTCGTTGCAAAGTTGCGTTGCAGTCAATTGCTCTTCCAGAAAATCTCGACTGACTCTAGGTCCTTCATCGACAGCTCGTTCAGTCTCTTTGGGGAAGGTTTCTAGTTTGGCAACCTGTGACAGTTAACCCGTCCTATGCTAAGTAGCTTTCTGTCTACTACGTTCAAGGACGCGACTAATGTTCTAATGAATCGCTTTGCGCCACTGTTTTCGAGTTGGTGATCGTCGCAAATTTCGATGTCTGCCATCGAAGACTTCAACTGCTGCAAGGCATTTCATGAACAAAGCTTAGTTTATGTCTGAGAGCTCATCATCCTGCATATCTTGCTCTCCCACGCTTCTACCCTCGTTCAAGTCTTGTGAACAGGGGCTTAAGCAAGCTGTCAGTTTCTGATGCATGAGCCATTCAGGGCCAAGCACTGTTTCTCAGGTGGAGGGGTGATGTTTAATGTTAAACCTCGCCTGTATGCCAACACGATACTGGCCTTTAATGATGGTGGGTGAGTTTCCTTGATCAACTGGATCGCAATTGCCTCGTTTCATTGGCATCAGCTGCAGGGTGTGCGTTGTGTCATTAGACCTGATCCATGGCTTGGGAAAGGTAATCGATGATATTTGTTTTATGTCCGAGTGTTAATATTACGTATCATGCGCAATGTCCCGGAAAGCGTGGCATGCAGCCGGATCGATCCCGCCGCCGACGCGCATAGTCATTTTCAGCGGATCTTGCTAGACGTGATCACAATCGTTCAGGGACTTCTTGAACCGTTCGTGGGTATCAGGGGATGCTCAGAGTGGACGGAGTGACCTGCTCAGAGGACCCGGCACCGTCTCCGTCGGTCTCGTCAATGAATAGGAGAGCTCTTGCGAGCAGATGAGCGCATTGACTAGTCATTGACTGCGGGGCGATCCGGACTCGGGCGCACCTGTATGAACGCGTCCCGAACGCGTGAAGCAAGCCGAACGATCGGGAGGACTGCTGTGTTGACCACAACGTTGTTCATCAATCTCATCCATCGAGGCACGGGAATCGACCCCATTGTCTACAACAGCAATTTACGATGAGCGGTTACGCGGACCCGTATCAATACCAGGAAGATCGCGATGGCCAACATCCGGCAATGCAGCAGCACTATGCGGAAGGCAACAACCAGAATGTCCGGCCGGGATCCCAATATGCCAAAGGAGACAGCTACTCGACCTACTCGGACAAGGCAGTACCACGGATCTCAGTAGATGTGGGGGACAAACGGAGATCAGCTTTGCCCAAGACGGCGCCGAGGGGAAGTAGGTACTTTACGGGTGAACGGGGCAACCCGGAGCGACCGATGAGTCAATGGACGGTCGGGATCGATCCTCCGCCGAAGAGCACGGGTATGCTCAGGATGTGGAGGAAGGAGAATCGTGCTGGGTGGGTAGAGGTCAGTCCCGGAATTTTTCGAAGCATGTGTGAAAGCTGAACTTGGGAAACATTTTCCGGTTATTAGGGAGGAGGACTGAGAACATTTGGCAGGATGTTCTCATGCTGCTTCCTGAGCTTCCTCTTCGTGGTCATCTCTGTTATTCTCACCCTTCTGATGGTATGATTTTCTGTGCCGCTCTGTGACAATGTGCTCATCATCTTCATTCGACAGTGGGTCCGGCCACCCGACATCAACCTGAACGGCGTGACCATGCCTACGAATGCGCTGCAGGTGAATGCCGCGAACGCAAGCATCAACATCAATTTCAACTTGGCAATCAGGTAAGCAGATGCTTGCACTGCTCAGGACTGCAGCTAACGCTTTTGTGCAATAGTGCTACCAACCCAAACTGGTTCTCTGCCAAGTTCAAGGAGATTTCAGCTGTGTGAGTAGAGCGCTGGAACCGGAAACGTTTCAGCGCTGATACTATGTTTGCCATCAGCGCCAGATATCCGGGTAACAGCAACGAGTAAGCATCTCCAGCTTTTCAGTAGTTTCGAGACCGTTTTTCATCGGGCATTGCATCATCAGTTTCGGTGGAGGTTCTCTCACCGACGTCAAGTGGGTCAAAGGATGCATGGTCCGATAATGTGTGCTGATATATCGACTTGTTCACCGAAAGGTTCCCCGCAAACACTTTGACAAACGTTACCTTCCCCTTCGCCCTACTGTACACTTCCGCCATGGATCCCGATGGCACGGTCCTCGCAGATATTGTTTGTAAGTTCCACGCCAGAATATCGTCAAGCATGCGAGTTTTCTTACGCCGAACGGCTCTTCTAGCCAAATGCACCAACAAGCAGCAAATCAAGATCAACTACGATCTCACCTTGAAAGTGCACATCGTGGCTGTGACTATTTCGCCCAAGATCTCCTCTTCGGCGAATATCGACTGTCCAGTAGATGATATCTCGGCTTTGACGGTAAGTCCAAAAATTGCCAGCCAGGGACCGAGACACCGGCTGACTCCATTGGTCAACAGGGCTTGATTGGCAACGGAACTTGAGTGCCGAAATTGCCTCTATGATCGCCTCACTTCATGTATTGACATGTATTGCTTCTTGACGAGTAACATATACCCATATTCACGCCAGGTAGCTATCGGTCCCCTTCTGTCAAGTGGGAGAGAAAGGCTGTTCCTGAGTCGCCTTATCGCTGAACTTATCGCGCCGAATTGTCTACGTCAGAAGTGTGCATCAGGCATGCTTTTGATGTGATCCGCCTATGGTACAACCACACCGCCATCGAGCTGCTCAGCTGCTACACGGCGCTGAGCCTCAATGGCCTCCTGAATCTGTGGCGTTGACCGGAATTGTTGGCTGAGATGAGGGAGAACTCGAAGGTGGAATAAGCGATGGGCCGCTGGGGAGCCCTGTGTAGGAGACGATCCAGGTCGGGAAATCAGAATGGTGGAATGAGCAGAGTGAGCGACGAGGGAAACTCACAAAGTACATCAAGGTACCTCCGATAACCGCATTCACGGTCTCCCCCTGAACGGTGAAAGAGCCATTCTCTCGAGCGACTGCATCCGTCTGTGAGAAATTGCATTAGCACTAAGCTTCGATAATGGGTTTTGGATTTCGGTGAAGAAAATGGCAACCCGATACGGCGGTAACGCATGCGTTTGCACATGCTTGTCCCGTTTGAAAAAGTACTGTCCTGCTGAATGTGCAGTGCCGAACGTGCAATGCTGAAGCGCAGCCGACCAAAACCCCACGCGGATGACTTTATTCTAAATCACACCCTTTCTCCTGTCCTCTGATCGTGTCCGCCGATGAAGCAAAACCGAAACCTCCACTCACCCAGTTGTTCTGCCAACGCATCACGTCCTCCAGTCCCCATTGCTGTCCAACCTCCCTTCCCAAATTCGTCTTGTGCGCCAAATTCGAAATTTTGTCTTCCAACGCATGTTCTCTCCCCAACTCGACATCGAGATTCAGCCCCGTCAACGTGGCGGCCCGAGATGACGATGACTGCGCTATTGTTTCTGCTGATCCATCTGCCTGTGATGGTAAAATCGCTCCTGCCAATGCTTGTTGATGCAGGAACATCATGAGGTACGAGACGAATGCTCGTTTCCCGAGGAACGCCAAACGGGCATTATGCGGCGCTGATCCGTTCCGTTCTGCTTCGATCGGCGACAACGCGCCCGTCCCGGATCTTGACTGATGACCGTACCCCAGCAAATGCGCCGATCGGAAGGATTTATGCGTGAGAACTTGCAGGGCGAGTTGCGCTGGGAATGGCCGCGATGATGGAAGCGAGAGGAGGGAGTTGAGATATGATGATGCTCTTTCGGGTGTGAGAAGTTGCGACTGGCTGGAAGAGGCCCTTGATGGCCGAGATGTTATGGGCTCCGGAGCGTAGGATGGCTCTGATGTTGCTGCTGCTGCCGCTGCGAAGCGACGATCTGCACAGCGAAAAACAGTGTTCAACGAGCTTTCCGTGTACAGGGCGTGACAAACTCACTTTGGATCATAGATCCGCTTTGCACTCTCGTCTCTTGCTTTGCGACATGTTTGCCCATGAGCCCCGTGCGAACCTGCCTCAACGTACTTCCACAAGAAGTGATCGAAGAGTTCCTCATGTTGCGTGACTGAATTTTGTTGTTGCACTTGCTGCTCAATCAATAACGGTGCCGCGCGAGTGGTTCTCGTATGAGTACCGTCACCGTGGATATACGATTTGGGTCGGAAGTGCTTGTAGTGACACTGTCCGTACGCTGACGCCATGTCTGACGACCGATCTCGACGTTTCCGAACTTGATTTTCTCAGAGACACTCGCTCGTCCAGGCCAGGCATGGCCCACGCGCTTGGCTCTAGCGCAGCTTTTCCCGCTGAGCGTGCGAGAAAGCGCGAGGGGTGCGATCGGGGGCGTGATGATGAATCTGTGTGCAGTCGTGGTCTTGACTGTTGAAAGGTTGTGCATTGCATGGTATAACAGTCTAGTCCATCTTTCGTCGTCATGTCTGAGCCAGCAACGACAAACGCACAACCAGCGGGGACTGCACCGGATAAGGATGAACGAGACTCGCGCGAGCCGCAGGTCGACTTTGGCAATGGAGAGGACGAAAGGGATCCCGAAGAGGTGGGCAAATCGGGTCCTGTACGGTATCAGGAGTATCCATGCTGATGAACCACCTTCAAGGCTGCGCTTCTTGCCGAGCTCGAGCGTCAGGAACGTGAACTTCGTGAAATGCAGGCCATGCACGATAACATTGCAGGTACCAAGACGGGCTCAACATCAGCTGCTGGGGACAATGCTGCATCCGGATCAGGGGCCGCGGCGATGGACACGGCTCAGGATGGAGAGGGAGGTGATGGCAACGAGCAGGAAGAGGTTGATGCGCGTTCAGTATATGTCGGAAATGCGAGTTTACCGTTTGAAAAGAATCGTGCCCTTCCGCCGAAGCTCACCCGTAATTTGCAGGTCGACTACGGAGCGACACCCGAGGAGCTGCAGGAACACTTCCAAGTCAGCGGGGCCATCAACCGTATAACGATCCTGTGTGACAAGTTCACTGGACACCCAAAGGGGTGAGTCACGCGGAAAGGGCTTTCTGGATGCTGCCGATCGCTTATCGAAATCATATTCAGTTACGCATACGTCGAATTCGCAGAGCCCGCATCTGTGAACAACGCTCTCACGTTGAACGAGTCTGCCTTCCGTGGCCGTCAGCTGCAGGTACGCTCAAGCGCTCGACGGAATTGCATATCGAGCGGTACTGATTCAGTATTTACAGGTAACGCCGAAACGAACCAACAAGCCGGCATTCATGCTCGGTCGCGGTCGAGGGCGTGGAAGGCCTTATCGTGGGGGTTACCGTGGTGGTGGTGGAGGATACCGTCCGTATCGCGCGCGAGGACGGTAAGTCTGCGAATACTTCATAAATGTAACCAAGGCTCATCCACCCTCGTTATCGATACTGTAGAGGTCGTGGTCGAGGTCATTTCTAATCAACTTAGACTTGGAGGGGGTCCGATGTCAAAGGCACTTTCGCGAATCCGGATGAGCATCGAAAAGATGATCGAACCGACGTTGGAGAAACATCTTGTAACATAGAGGTATGCGTTCTTCACGTGAATGCAGTTTGTAATGAAGATATGCTTGGCAGGGACTCATGTTCGCGGGTACTTTGAACATGTGACTTGTTCACGATGATGGGATGGACTAAGATGACAACGGAGCGCTTGTAGAGTATCAAAGACAGGCCAAGGCAAACTGACGCCACCGGGTTTCATTTGAGGCAGCAGGGCGTAGCGAAAGTCATACTCGCCGCAAGGGCACCATAAATGCGGTCAATGCGACTACCGTCCTGAAACCGCCTGCCACACCTGTCTCGCAACCTTATTCATCACGGCGCGAATCTCCTCCCCGTCCTCCCCCGTCTGCGCAACGATCGGTACCCCGTGATCTCCTCCCGAACTGACAGACGGAACCAGCGGAATTTCGCCTGGATTAGGAAGAATGTCAGTTGGCGTTGAAGATCAGAAGAGAGTAACGGCGTACCTAGCACGTCGAGAGACATGTCTTCTGCGATTGAGTTGAAAGAGGCCGGAGAGCCAAAGAGCTCGTGTTTCGTGTTGCAGCACGAACATGTGAAATGACTCTGATTCAGAACGGCTCCGATGATCTGTTCGTCGAGGGCCGTTAGCTGAGTCGTCTTTCCTGGCGAACGAGCGCACTAACGGGGATATTGATCTTCCTAAACATATTGACGCCCTTTCGCGCGTCAATGAGCGCAACGTCCTGTGGCGTGGACACGATAACCGCGCCTTTGCCGAGGAATGTCAGCCATATTGCCGGGCGCCATGTCGTTCCCGCATGCTTACCATCAACAATCACCAGCTGGCCCAAGCTCAGCTGCACGTCGCCCGTTCCCGGGGGCATATCGATCACGAGTACGTCGAGGTCACTTATTGGTTCGCGCCAGTCGACGTCGAACAGCAGCTGAATCGGCAGAACAATCAGAGGCGTAGGATTGAGGAAGAGTAAGACGGGACATACCTGCTGTACTGCTTTCATGACCATGAGGCCTCGCCATACTACCGGGTTGTCGTTGTTTGCGCTAGGAGCTGTCATCCGAAGTATTAGGACCCTTGACCGATTATTCACTACCGGCCATACTAACGTAGCAGATACCCTATTGACATGGTTTTGATACCGTGATTGTTCATCGGAATAAGCTTGTTGGCTTTCCTTCGAAACAACACGAGGCGCGAATGAGTTGACCACCTTGCGCCAAGATTGTTCAAAAGGGCTCACATTCGCTGAGCATCGGTTCGCCGGCATTCTCGAGGCCCATGAGTTTGGGGACCGAGGGTCCGAAGATGTCGAGGTCGAGGAGACCGACGCGTGGGTTTCGCGAGATTGAGGTGTCGGCGGATGCGCCCAAGGAGAGATTCGAGATCGCCAGGGCGAGATTGGCTTGACGGAGGGAGGGAGGTTCAGTTGGTTCGTTCCGGTTCCTTCCTGCGTGAGAACCAGATGGAAAATAAACCTACCTGCGACGGTACTTTTTCCGACTCCTCCCTTGCCGCTGGTGACCGCTATCACATGCTTGACGCCCGGAATCTTCTGTTTCTTCGGCGGACCGCCACGTCGGGGCATCGTCGGTGCCGGATTGGCTTCACGACGCGGGATACCCTGATTTGTTATTGCAGTAAGAACACAATATGGCGTTACAGGAAGGGGATGGCTCACCAAGGGATTCTCATGGGACAGACGAGGTGCACTCGTTCGTATTGACCTTGTGCCGATCGATGTCGCTCTGCTGGTGAAGGGGTTCCTTGAAACGGCTCGCAATATGGATGGGCGGGAGCTCGACACGGACGGCGCGAGCTGACGAAGGCAGATGAAGGAAGGCATTGTCGCTCGTCTCGCCTAGGATGACTGCTGCATGAGTACTCAGGAAGTCTCCCGAGCCGAGCCCAAGGAAGATGACTCGCACGCACGACGCTCGATCGCTCCGGCGCGTGCTCTTCATGTGAAAACGCGCCCAGGGCGGATCAGAGGCAGTCTTCATCCCATGAATCATTTCCGCTCGCAATCTTTCGAGAATTCCATCTGTCGTATCGTGTGCAGCTTGAAATCGACGACTTCTGCGATCTTGAGTCTTGGGCGCATTCTTGAGGAAGGCGGCATGCCGCCGAAGAAAGTGTGCGGGAATCCGCTGTGGCTGGGTGAGTTGCTGCTTCATCGGATCTGCCAAAGGAGATTTTGACGATTGCCTATCTCCTCTTCCTGCAGAATGGGCTCAGGGTAAGCATATCATTAGCGGAATTCCCTGAAGCTAGATGCTTAATCCGAATCTTTTTGCAGAGATTCAGCAAGAAGCCGAAGCCAAGGACAAGGGCGACGGTCACATCGGTAAAGCCTTCCGCCGAGCCGTCCGATCCATCCAAGTATGCCCCGTCACCTATCACAGCATCAATGAACTCTTGCAATTGCAATACGTCGGCAAAGTAATGGTCGCCAAACTCGAGAAGAAGCAAAAGGAGTATTATGCCGCAAGGGGGATGGATGTGCCCGTTAGGGGCAGCCCAATGCCTGATCAGGACGCGGGGGAGGAAATGCAGGAGGCAGCGATGAGTAAACGAGGGGCGAATGGAGTCGGGAAGAAACGTGCCGGAGGCGGGAGGGCACGAAAGGAGCCGGATGATAGTGACGATGATGGGTTAGGGGAAAACTCGGCGTTTGCGATGCGATTGCACGCGGGGGGCGGAAGTCAGTCAAAGCCTTAGTTCTGCTCTTTCTTATCATGCCTAACCAAAACTTCCTCACAGGCAACCGATCGGCGGAATTAGAGGCGAGAAGAGCCAAGAGGCAAAGATTGGCTGAGAACAGCGATGACAGCGATGAAGCCGCGTCGAGACTCCTGGCCGAACGCCAGGCCCAGAAGGAAACGCGAGGAGGCAAGAGCGCTGCTGCAAAGAGACCGAAACCGAAAAAGGCATACATTCCCGAGAAGAACTCCGGTTCCTATGCACTCCTCGTTGGACTTTTGCTTCACCTGCCTGATTACCTGCAGCAGCCTCTACCGCCACTGAATACGGACGACCCAGAAGCACATGACGTTCGCGAGGATCACATCATGCAACACCTCATGCGCTGTCAACTCACGAAATCCGACCTCATGAGCGCTGCCAACGATCATTGCCGCGTCAGCATGTTCGCGAGCGAAAACGGCGGGTTCCATACGGGATGGAGCGCGATGAAGACGCTCAATACGAAGGAACTGGTCTTGCGACGGGGGAACCCGCCGAGGTTTCATCTCTCGCGCGAGGGCTATCAGTGCGCCGTTAGTGTCTGGCAAGCGGCGAATGCCGAGAAGGGCTTCCCGCATGTGAACGTGCCCATTGAAGCTATGGGAGGGTTCCAGTATGCTGTTCCTCCTGCCGATGCGCAAGCGGGCCCTGGACCGAGGACGGCGGCAGCGCATGCAGCCAGACGCACGGATGGGGGTGACGGATATTCGGCATTGGCTGGTCCAAGTAGATCCCGGCCGACGCGAGCTGAGAATGCGTACCGGCCTATCCTTGACGATTTGGACTTCCTTGATGATGCACCGCACACGACGAACGACTACGACTGTGACGTCCAGCAACCCAATTTGGCACCAGGGCGACGCGATGCAGATTACACCTCAAAAGATACTGATCCAGCTCCGATTCTTGACTCCAGTACAGTGAAAGGCTTGCAGTTTTGGTATATTGGCAAGTCTTGTTCCAAGCTTGAATGTACCGCATACTGATCCAGCTTCATCTTTCTCACAGATCCGTCGGGTGAACGTGTCAAGTACAGGCACGAAGCAGCAATACAGCCTGGCTTGGGAGGTCTGACCGGCTTCATGCTTCAAGTCGAAATACCAGCAAAGGATCTAGGCCACCCGGTTGCTAGACAGTATCAGAAATGGACTCAATCCAAAGGGCTTCTTTTTCACGGTTTCATTGACGAGGAACTAGCGCCATCCGTCTGCTCTGGCATTGGAGGCTCAAACATGTCAGCCCCAGAACCTGCGCCCCAGAATGCTAGGCAGCGGAGCAGAACAGGAGATCCATCAAACAGCAGGATACAGCCGTACCTTTCAAAATCTGGGTCGTCGCCACTGCACCCTAACCTACCTAGTTCTCAGCAGAGCGCAAATTACGCGAGACAGCTGCAACCTTCTAGCGGTTCACCAGGGGGGCTACGTGATGAAGAGGCTGCGTTGTTGGATGATCTTTTTGGCGGACGTAGCAAGAAAAAGAACCTGGATGTTGCGTGTCACGCTCCCGCTTCACGCCCCACCGAGACAACAGCACGAACCACATCACTACCTACGATACCTCCGGCACTGCACCCCCGTGGTCGGCGCGAATTGGAAAATCAAGCTCCGGTCTACGCAGTACATCGGACGGACATGATGCCCAAGCGCGACACTGGCACGACGATTGTCAAGGGGAACCCGCGTGATATTTTGGATGCATTTAGCGCACGGAGAGAAGCTCTCAAGAAGAAACCTGTGGCCGAAGCAAAGCCGGTTGGCGATCTCGACTTCTCTCCGCTCCCGACCTCTGGTCTTCATGTGACATGCAAGATACCTACGTTCACGCCGACGCCGCCTCGCGAACTCGCAGGATCGGTGTCACCTACAAGGAATGGAGAGATTGAATCGCCACCTTTGCTAGCGGACGACATCGATTTACCGCATATTGGCTCAGATGACCTTCTGTTCTTGCCGGACGACGAGCCTCCTAGAGCTCGAGCAATCAGTATCCCGGAGCAGCCTAGAGCTGGGCCGCCTGAACACCCACCTAGGGAGCTCTCATTACGCCCGTCTCCTAGAATAGTCCATCCAGTACAAGGAGATTCTCCGGGTCTTACGGCCTCACACGATTATGGATTTGAGCCAAAGGACGCTATCATCTTTCAACCTGGGACATACGAGATTATACTGCTCGTCGATGTGCGTGAAGTCAAGAACAAACGCGACGAAGACGCATTGCGCAAAGAGCTTTCGCAAAAGGGAGTCACCATCGAGGTGCGAAATCTGAATCTAGGCGATATGCTCTGGATCGCAAGGAGCAAATCACCGGGTTTAAAGGGAGAAGAGCGAGAATGCGTCCTGGATTACGTAGTGGAAAGAAAGCGACTCGACGATTTGTGCGTGAGTATTCGAGATGGGCGATATGATGAGCAGAAGGTGAGTGTAGGATTTCGCGCAATCGCACGTCCGAGGCTCGGTAGGCTAATTTGTTTGCCGAATAGTTCCGTCTTAACAATTCTTGTTTGCGCAATGTTTACTACATCGTTGAACAGTGGAGCATTGCAAATTTTCTCAGCGGCCCAGCAGGTGGCGTGCAAGAAGGCAATATAACAGCTCAAGCGATCGCGACAGCGAAATCGCAAACCCAAGTCACCGACGGGTTCTTCGTGAAGGATACACATAAACTAGGCGAGACTGTCGAGTATCTCAGACTTTTGACAGAGATCATTATCGAAGCCCATCAGGTGAGCATCGCCATGCTACCGAAGTCCTTTTGACTCATTGGGCTCTACACAGAATGCGTCGCTCCACGTGATTCCATCCCGTCACATCTCTCGTAGCAACTACAACGCATTCCAGAGCTACCTCCGCCAGAGTCAACCTGCAACGCCTTACTACACCACATTCGAAGCTTTCCAATCACTGAATACTAAAGCTGCCAATCGGACTCTCAGGGAGACGTTTGCTCGCATGCTGCTCTGCGTCAAGCAAATGAGTGCCGAGCGGGCTGCGGGATTGCTCAGTCTTTGGCAAACACCCAGGGAGCTTCACGAGTGGTTGCGCGAACAAGAAGGAGTTCATGCTGAGCGAGGAAACGCGGAGGAGGATTCTTCTAGGTCTTCAGCCGCACCACAGGCAAAGGGCCGAAAGAAAAAGGTGCGCGGAGTAGATATGGTGTTTGCGGACTCGGCGCAAGGTGAAGGTCGACAGAAGATTGGCGATCAGCTGAGCAAGGATGTGAGCCTTACTCCATTCTACTATCGCCTCCGTCGCTCATGCATCATTTCTTCCAGCTATACAAGATCTTTGGGTGATCAGGTTTAGATACGTTCGAGACAGTTCTTTCGCTCTGAGGCCAAGTACGTCGATCTCGATAGAATCTAGTGGGATGCTTGGGAATCGCGTACAGTCGTGAAATCAGGCTACGGAGTAAGTAGCAGCAAAGCGTCGTCACGAATGTACTAGTGGTCTTCGTGGTTGTATCGTATGGCGTAGCATGGTATAGCAGTGGTCTGCATCGCAAGTAGAGTACAGTATGGCGTCATTTCAGGGAGGTGGCGCCGTGACCCTCAAGGCGGCTTTGTAGCTGGCTTTGTCAGCTTTCTGCAGTAACGAACCTCGATCGCTCATCGAGCTGCCCTCGCGCGCTGCGCCGTCGCGCGTCGGAGAGGCAGGTGACTTGAAAGACGAAGTGGTTGAGGTGATTTCTAATACGTCCGCCTTCAACCCCTTGGTATATAACTCGTTCCGTTGCAAACTGTGAGCCAGGCACTGACGATTCTCTGCTTGCAAAGTCAAGGGGAACACGAAGGAAGCTCACGTATCGCCCTATAGTCATACCTCCATTTAAAGACACTTCAAAATGGTCAAGGCTATCGAATCCAAGGAAGAGTTCGACGCTCTCGTGCGTATATGGGGCAAAAGGCTTCTCTGATTCGGTGCTGATCCGGAATCTTTTCTGCAGATCAACGGCGACAAGCCCGTCGTTGTGGACTTCTGTAAGTTCTAGAGATCTAAATCTTCTCGACATGTTGGCTTATTTCAACAATGCTTTCAGGGGCGACCTGGTGCGGTCCTTGCAAGATGATCTCTCCGCACTTCGAAAAGGCCGAAGCCGCCTTCGAGAACGTCGTCTTTGTCAAGGTCGATGTCGACGAGCAGCCCGTACGTAGCGTCGCACCCCGCAAATGGCAAGATGTCGCGGCTTACATTCTTGCATTTGCTCTTGCCTCATTCAGGAGGTCGCCAAGGAATGCAGCATCCGAGCCATGCCCACTTTCCTGGCTTTCAAGAAAGGAGAGAAGATCGGCGAGTTGACCGGTGCCGTTCCTGCCAAGCTCAAGGTATGTGCTATCGTCACTGTCGATTTTTCCGGTACTGATAAGCTGCTGCCCTCATATAGGCTTTGCTCGAGCAGGCTCAGGCTGCCGCATAAGGGTGGAGACTCAGAGAATGTAATGCTTGCGATTGGTGATCTCATATGAAAGAATATGCGAAGTGACCAAGATGAGCCGTCTTGGTTCACTCCGTGCGAATATGGCAGAGCACGATCTCGGTCGAACCCCATCGCAAGGCACATGGGTCATCGTCAAATCTATGCTATCTGTGCATTCCTGAGAATACGTCCCTCAGTTCTCACTGCTTGGGACGACATCCTCCGTTCGCCAGCTGCTCGGAACCGCATCCGAGTCTGTAGGCTGGCTATCGGGAACAACGTCGCTGCCGTGATCGTCCTGATCTGCACGATTCAGCTCCGGGCGTCGATACACGAACGGATCCGGAGTGTCTGGTACCAGTAGGCAATTGCTCCTCGGTGGTAGCATAGCAGGAAGACTGGAAGAGACAGCCTCTGGTATTTGACGGTCTTCTGGTATAACGCTAGTGGTCTGCGTCAGGCTGAGGCGATTTTCAGGTAACGGTCCCGTCAGTGGTAGAGAGGCGGGCGGATCGATCAGATCCATGACCGCATTGGTCGAATTCGCGAGCGTAGTTTTTGCTGGAGGCGCTGTCATGACGATGTCTGAATTTTGGAAGGCGACATTCGCAGCGGCGTTTACAGAGGCATCTTGGCTTGCGCTAACAACACCTGTTGACTGAGTTGGAACATGTCGCGGTCCCGGCATAGCCGATTCCGGCGGTATGATTGAAGCCTTCATCTCATCGTCTCCATTCTGCGCCCTAACGGACTCGACGGTGAATCCGCCTTCGAGTCGGGTCTTGAAGAAGGGTATCCAGAATGGCCCGTCCAAGTCGAACTGCAAATCCAGGGAAGGTCAGCAAGTGCTGACCCTGCGCTTTCCATGGTACTCACGTCTTCGTGAGCACCGACGATATTTGGCAGTGGCATGCCGAACGGCGTCGTCAATGCACGACTGCTCTTGCTTCGCATCGCCGGAACCTTTTTCCGACTCGACTTGGCCTCATCTTCCAACCGTTTCCTCTCCGCCTCCGCCTTCATGACCACCAGTCGTTTGTTCGCTGCTTCGGTAAGCACGGGAAGACCCGACGCGGTAAGCGGCAGGTAAATGGGTTCCTGGAGAGGCAGCAATGCTTCCTCCTGTACGGCTTCCTCTCGCAACGTAGCACCAGTTGAAGCGGGCTGTGTGACGCGTTTGGAAGTCGTTTGACGTTCCGCTTGTTTCTTTTTCGGCTTGGTGGGCTGCATCTCTTCATAGACCGATTCGCTATCGGAGCGAGCAGCGGCATCGATCGGCATCGGCTCGGGCTCTGGGCTGAGTGACGGTGATCCGCCGTCGTTACCTGCAGATATATCTCGTCGCTTTCTTTTCAGGCGCTTCCCTTCGGAGTGGTTATGACGCTGTAGAAGAGTTTAGAATCTTTGACAAGGCTTCAAGCGCATAGTCACTTACATCGATAATTTCCAGAGTTCCGCTGCCGCGCGAGCGATTTCGTATCTTTCTGTTTGAGAGAACATTGCTACTGTCCTCTTCGTCAGTTTGTGGTTGTCTGGGCATCTCTTCTTCTCTAGCGGCCTTTAAGCTTCGCCTGTTTAGTTTTCGAACGAAGCTCAGCATGACCGAGACAACGACCTAGAAAATTCTACTCACAGTCTCAGCGTCTTGTTGTACTTGTGCAGCAGATCCTTTCCGTCATGGATAAGCTCCTGCTTCAACTCTTCCGCCGTCTTCCGCTTCATCAGCTCCATCCCCACCAACAAGACCAGCCTCTGCAGCTTCTCCGCCAATTCATCCTCCGTAATCCTCCCCTTCATATACGCCGGTCGCTCCCTCTCCGACATCTCCCTACTCGCGCTCGACGTGCGCGCCTGCTCGTCCCCGGCGTACCGCGCAGCCTTCTTCAACAGCTTCTCGATACGCCCGTCCCAGGCATGTTCCTCGAGCGTCTCGAGCATCTCGATCCGCGACTTGAGCCTGTTCCGCGCCTGAATCATCTTGTCCGTCTCGCGAAGCTTGTCCCGTTTCTCGGCAAGCTCGTGTTTCGCGAGGAGTCCGGCGTACGCGGCGTCGGAGGTGTCCGTGAGCGTGGGCTTAAGCACTGCCGAGTCTGTGTATTTGACGAGCGCACGGGCGCGGAAGCTGCGAGTGGGATTTGACGCACTCAAGGTACCGGCTGTTGATATTGGTTCTGGTTTGGCGCTTCGAGACCCCTTGGGTGTGGGCGGGACATCAGGGATGCCACTTGGACGTTGGGCGGCGGTTATGCCCCGCTTGAGCCTGCTCTCCTGCGCGCGACGAAAGCTCGAGAATCCAGAGTCCCACCATTCAGGCTTCGGTATCGCTGAAGGAAGCAAGGAATCTCGGAATATCGAGGATGGTTCAGTTGTAATGTTGACGGGCAGTGAATCGGATGGTTGAAAGGTTTCGAGGACTAATCGAGCATGTTGTCAGATGCGCCAAGTGAATGGCGATGGAACAAGATATTCGTACTCACAAGCCTTTGTGAAGCACTCCATGACCATATCATCCAGTTCCCTCGATACCGAATTGCTATTCGAAGCGGAGTTGGCAATAGATGACGCGATCCGCGCGGGAAGAACCCTTCTTTCCACTTTTTTCGATGAAGGTCGTCGGGAAGAGCTATGATCCGCGTCGAGGAGCGTACGCGATGATGAGGCGATGGCGTTGTACGTGGGGGTGTGATCTCCTTCCGATGAGGTCGTTGCCGGGCGATGGTGCCTTAGCAGGTTGTTCCTGCTTGACGAAGGCACGAACGAAGCTTTCGCTTCACCTTGCGGGATCGTCATCGCGTCACATACGTCCTCATCAGAGGTTCCGTAGCTTCCCTTGCCGACTTGCGGGCCGCTTGGATATGCAATACGACAACACAGAGCACAGTGACAGGGCGAACTGACCACCAATATTATTCATCACACGCACCTTCCTTGTCTGCTCGCGTCGTACTGAAACGCTCGTCGGCGGATGCAAATTCGAGCGATCGAGCGAAGCCACTGCATGCTGGTCCTCTGGGTTGGCGACACATGAGGATGGGTCCTGTCGACGTTGAGCGCGTGTTGACAGCCCAAAGGCATTCATCGCCGCGTCATCCCGAGAAATAGAGGAAGAATTGACCCTCATCCGCGTCGTATCTCCAGCGGCCCAACACATCGCCTTTGAGTTCTCCCTAGGCCTTCGCGGAAATCGACACCGTAACTCCGGCATCATAACGATCAGGTCTGGTCGCTACGGCGCAAGATGGTGAACGCTGCGGGGGAGAGCAGGGGATTCGAACTATGAGTATCGCTTGATGTCCGCTTGGAGGGGAAGAGCTGACAGGTTTCTGCGTCTTGTACGAATCATCAGCGTGTTGTACTTGATGTGGATTTCGCAGGATACGTCAAGGTGAGTGTCTTGTTCCTCCTCTCAAGACCGCACTGATCACCGACGATATGTCAGGCGACAACGTACATCACCATACGGCCCACAAACGCTCGTCTCTCCACCGTCCTGCTTCACGCCGCCGCCAACCTCAGAATCACCTCATGCAAACTCTCCGGACCAGACCAATACGACCCCTTACCCGAAGTACCCGCAACGTACATCCACCACGACCCGCTCGAACAACTTCGGATTCTCGGTGGAAGCTCTTCCAATGTCATTTATAGTCATCCGGAGATCAAGCGACGCCTATGGAGTGCGATGGCGGAGAAGGAAGAGGGCGAGCTGGAGATTGACGTCAGTCATGGATGGGTGCGGATCGCCAAGGCTAGGGAGGATAATCCGCAGATGACGATGCGGCTGGCGGAGATTATGATTACGATCGATTACGAGATTGCCATGCCGGAGCTCGATACGGAGGGGATCGTGTTCCGGCGTCCGGGAGATGCGGGGCTCGAGGATGTGAGTTTTGCTTTAACTTGAAGTTCAGAACTTATTATGCTCACGCGTGTGCTGCAGCGCATACCGCACATCTTTGTCAATCAGGGCTCCTTCAACTCTGCTCGACATTGGGTACCGTGTCTCGACAATCTGTGGGACCGATGTCCGTGGGAACTCGAGGTCATCGTACCGCGGACGCTTAACCAGGAAAACTACACATCGGAAGACGAATTGGATGGAGAGCCGTCGGAAAGCTTGCCAGTCACAGTGATTGCCAGTGCAGAGCTGGAAGAGCAAGTGATACACCCAGAAGATCCAACCAAGGCCATCTTTTATTTCGCTCAGTCGGCGCTCACCTCGGCGCAGCAAATATCGTTTGCAATCGGTCCGTTCTCCCTGTACGTGATTCGAGCCGACAACGAGACGAAACGAATCGTCGATGGAGGCGATATCACGGAGTCTCTCGTGCTGGCGTATTGTCTTCCAGGGATGGAGCTGCAGTTGCAGAACACGACATCATGGATGCGGAAATCAATGGATTTCTTTGAAGAATACGACGTCTATCCGTATACGTCTTTCAAGATGGTATTTGTAGAAGATCCAGTCACGGAATCGGCGTTGTCCGCTAGCATGGCCGTGTTTTCGCAGTCGATACTCTACCCGCCAGAGATCGTCGAACAGGCATATACCACGCGACCAATCCTCTCTTTTGCTCTCGCCTCTCAGTGGTCGGGCCTATCGATGATCCCAAAGGCTTATTCCGACTCGTGGCTAGTGGACGGAATCGCACTCTACCTGAATGCGCAACTGACTCGAAAACTACTCGGTGATAATGAATATCGGTTTCGTCTGCGGTGCGATATGGAGCGCTGCGTTACCCTGGATCAAGGCGATCAGTATCCGATATGCGTTCCCGGTACGCTGGCGCCTCCGGATCGCGCGACGTTGCAGTTTATACAGCTCAAAGCGCCTCTGGTCCTACATATACTGGATCAACGTATGACAAAGTTGGGTACATCCTCAGCGGTGTCTCGTAACGTGATTCCAGAAATTTTCCGACAAGCCAGAGCGGATTCTTTGACTGGGCGACAACTATCGACTGAGCACTTTTTCCGCATATGCAAGAAAACAACACGGTCACTCGATGTCATTGCTTTTCAGAATCAGTGGGTCCTCGGCAGCGGTTGCCCTCGGTTTGCGGTCAAGGCGGAATACGTCAAGAAAACGGGAAGACAAGGATACGTTAATCTGTCTGTTTATCAGCCACCTTCTCAGGCATTCTGCGTTGTCAGCGACAAAGAAGTCAACAATCTCGAATGGAAGGCTCCGACGGAATACTTCACTGGCGATTTGACGGTGCATATCCACGATGGCGATGAGCCGCCCTTTGAACATGTTGTGGATGTAATCGGCGAAGGTCGAATCCACGAACTTCCCTACACCGCCAATGCCAAGCGAGTGTACCGGAACAGATCCAGTAGGCGCACGGGCCGCCTGAAAGCAGAGGAGCCACAAACAGAAGCCACCGCGAAAAACAAGGAAATGACCGAGGAAAAGCGGGAAGCTATCGAATGGAAATTCGCCAACTGGACACAGGAAGATATGGAGAAGCTGTTCTCACAGGGATTTGATTGGATTCGGTATGATCCGGATGGCGAGTGGATTGCCGTGTTTGAGCGACAAAAGACTGCTGTTGGTGGCGTTCCAGCGGTATCGGATGCGATTGTGTGGGCCACGCAGCTGCAGTACGAGAAAGATGTAGTGGCGCAGAAAGAGGTATGTAAACTCGAATTCTCCGTTCGATCTCCTGCGCTTACCTCGATGTTGCAGGCGATTGACAACTTGACCACTACGCCAATACCAATCTGTTCGACTATCCTGACGCGGACTGTACTGGACGAGTCGTACTTCTATCGGATACGAATGCATGCTGCCGAAAGTCTGTTGCGGGTATGCCTGTCATTCTCGTATTGTCGCCTACACGGTGTCGCTGACGTCTGATGCAGTTTCATATGACGGTTGATGACTGCCAGTCGATCGGCTTCTTTCACCTTTTCAAGGTCTATCAGTCTCGATATTGTCGCTCAAGTCCAGAGTCAGATGCGCAAAACGCAACAGTTCCAGACCCAAGAAACGTGCCTGATCTGATGCTTAGACAGGTACGCTCCTGCTTCGAGATCGTCACCCATCCTTCCAATTCTAACTCTTAGATATAGGCCATATTGAGGTCTCTGTGTCATCATCCTGGACTAGAGCACAATGACGGTGTCCGTAAGCTGCGAGACCATATCGCTCAGATATTGATGAGCGACGTACCGTCCAGTTCTCCGGTGAGTGCTCTCAATTCAGGGGGCTCAGCGATGTCTGAAAGACTACCTGTAGTTCTCCCTTGCGTTCTACAAAAGTGCCGTCCTGTCTTGCTTGGCGCTGGTCTTGCGGAAACAGCCACCGCCACAAAGAACCGAAGCCAAATATCAAAACGCCATTTCTATCATCGATAGAATCCTTTCCGTAGACAGGCTCATACCTTCGTACGGCAATATCATATCGATAGCGGGCCTACAGGTATGTTTTGAGTTTCCTCTCATTCTACTCCGCCTGCTGGGAGACGTTTAACTTTCAACGGCTCCAGGCGAAGCTCGTTATCGCCCTATCCGATAAAGCAGTCCTTCCGGTCAATATACCGTTCTTCCTGGCATATGCTCGGTACGTCATCTGCTGGAAGTGGAACCTATGGCAACCGTACTGACCGGGTCCGTTCAGACAAGGGAACGAGGCTGTACTTCGTCGTCTTGCCTTCGATTGCGTGCTCGCTTGTCAACCGCCAACGATTTGGCTACTCAAGCATATCAGAACGCTTCTCAAACGAGACCCATCTTTAAACTTTCGCCGTCACGTCGCGCGCGGAGTGGCAGATTCATGGCTCATGGCTTTCGCATTCGGAGAAATGGATGGCCTGCATGACCCCACGGCGAATGATAAGACGCGTGACGTACTGCAACGAGATCCCGATGCGTTCCTGGAGGCCGATATCGCTCAAATGAGACAAACTATGGGTTCATCGGAGGATTTACGCAAGCTCATCGCGTCCTTCATCAAGTACGTTTCTTGAGCTCGCCGCTGCTTTGCATTTCTCCAGTACCTGACACCTTGCATCCCAGTGATCCGCATATTGATATGGATACGCGTCTTGCAATGCTCCAGAGTGCTCAGCTGATTACTTCAGCAAAGGAAGTTAAGCTCGTTCTGAAGGTTGGACCACGCGGCAAACCGAAGAAAGCGATTCCATCAAAAGCCAAGTCCAGCGTTTCTGGTCAGTGACGATTTTCTCTCTTGCGAACCTTACAAATTGAGCCTTTGTTGTGCAGTCAAAGAAAATCTGCGCGAAACCGCCGCACCAGTTCCTGCTCCGAAGAAAAAGAAGACCCTCAAAGCCTTGTCGAATGGGTTGCCGGAGGAGGAGTTTAAAGCAGGGAAAATCATTCTCGAGCGCCTTGTGAGTCACGGGATCTGATTGCGGGACTCTGATACTAAGAGAACTGCGTAGATGGCTCTCAATAATAGCCAACCGTTCTTGGATCCAGTACCGAATGACGAATTCTACGCGCCAGGGTAAGTGTATTTGAGTACCAGGTTTGCCGGCTATTTGACTGGCTCGTTCTGTCTTGGAACAGGTACTATAAAATTATCAAAAACCCCATGAACCTCAAAGAGATCAAAGCAAAGTTGCACGACGGGTTCTACGGCAGTAAAGAGGAAATTAAGCGAGACCTCTACCTCATTGGTGCCAACGCCAAGCTTTACAATCCCGTTGGAGAAGCGCTTTGGAATATGGCAAATGACTTCGAGACGCATGTCAAAAACAGTGGGTCGGGGGTCATGTAGGGCTCCTGTCTAAGTTTTGCTGAATTTCCGTTATCTCTACAGTGTGGTCGGCTGCCGAGCAGACTTTGGAGGACAAAAAATCAAAGAAACCCGCTCCTCCAGACATCAAGCTCGACGCAGGTGCGCCTACTTTGAAACTTAGAATGGCGCCGCCTCCACCGCCACCTGTGGTCCTGCCGCCTGCAGTTCCACCAAAAGGCAGTCGTCGCACAAGCACTGTCATTGATCTCGATGCTGACAGCAATGCTGCCATACACCAACAAGTGCCAAAGGCTCCGACGACCAAGCCTAGCAAGAAAAAGCGCCAGTCAGACGCGGTTGACGCTGAGCTGCTGGACTTGATGGAAATTGGACTACCGACGCATACTGTCCCCGTGGACGCTCCACCGAAAACGAAGAAAGTCAAGTTGGCATTAACCACTCCAGGCAATACGCCTAAGCCTGCGGAACTCCCGTCGAATGGTAAAGTGAACGGGAGCAGAACGCTGCACGGCCTGCCCTCAAAGCCGGTGTCGAACGGTCCGACAGCGGCTCCGCACGTACGCGAATCATCCGCACCGAACCCGACGGGTGAACGCAAAATCAAGTTATCTAGCATCTCTCGCGCGGGTTCCGCCACGGCCACTCCACCTGCCTCAACACCACAGCCATTACCATCCGACAGGATCTCTCCAACTATCCCCTTCTCTGACCCTGGCGAAATCGTCAGCGACAAGTGGAAAACCTTGCCTGGAAGGAATCTTCCTGTTCGGAAACTGCGTGTTCAGAAGTACTTGCAAGATTTGGTGAAGGAACCTGCGTTCGCTCCGGTATGTTTTTAATCTCGTCGTTGATTCGCCGTTGATACTGATCACCGTTTTCAGTTCCGAGTTCCCGTGACAGAGGATATCGCGCCTGGGTGAGTAGGCTTATCCATGCTCTTAAGCACCGCGTTCTGATCATCGCTACTACAGATACTTCAAGATCATTAATACTCCCATGGACGTCGGCAAGATGCTACGTAAGCTTGAAAGAGGAAGCTATCACAATCTTGGCGGAATCGCGAAAGACCTAGAACAAATTATCTGGAAGTGAGTGAATCAGATCGATTTCAGCTACACGTCAACTCACTATCAAGTCGACGTCCTAGTTGCCGAAAATACAATCAGCCTGGGAGCTTTCCTGATCTAGAATGGGCGACCCCCTTTGAGAAGCGGATTCTGGATTCCTGGGGACGGCTGTTGGAGCCCAAGATCGTGTCGGATGAGAAACGTCTGATCGTCGGGTGGATTGAGAAGACAGCAAAGTCGGATGCTGGAATTTGGTTTTCGCGACCAGGTAAGTGGAACAGCAATCCTGAAACGTCATGCTGTTCGACTAACCTTTGCATAACTCTGCGTCACAGTCGATCCTACGAATGACGGCGTTCCGAACTACTTTGACATGTACGTTTACCGCTCCGGATCCTCAGTCGAGCGTACCACTAATATGCGTTTGTTATTACAGTGTTCGCAGGGAAGACGCGCGAGATCTGCGGACAATCAAAGAGAGAATACAGAGGACTAAAGATGGCGTGTCCCTCGAGTCGTTGGATGCAGACATCTACCTGATGTTGCAGAATGCTCGGAGATTCAACCCGGAAGGAACGGTCGTGCACGATGCGGCGATCGAGATTGGGAAAAGGTGGGACCAGCTGCGGGCCGATATCGAGCTGGGACGAAAGGGCCAGTACTGGGCACCCGGAGACGCGGATAGCAAGAACAGACGATGAGAGGCGGGAAGGACTTATATTATCCCGTTGCAATGCGCGCGGGTCGATACGAGAGAAGGAGGGGATCGGGGTCTGCTCGTGCATAGTCGAGGTCGACCAACACGTAGCTGGACCATGGTATCCTATATTGCTGCATCAATATGAATGTGCATATGACCATGCTGTTTCTCTATCGTTATGCAGGCTGGATCTGATGGCAAGGCTATGGATTAAGGGTTGATTGGGAACCAGTGAACCCATGCCAGTCTGGTTTCTGCCAACTCTGGCCAGGAATGGCGAGCTGTCGGATTTTCGGCGGCCGCAACCGACGGCGGTGAGACATTGGTGACTGTGAAGTACTCATTACGACGTCCGCGCGATATCGATATTTCAGTTCGTCGCCAGGGCAGTCACCAGCATAGAGGCCAGGAGTCAGCCAATGGTAGTACTGGTTGGAGCATCTCTTCGCAATGGTCTGCACCGCGGGTGACGCTTGTCCGGAGCTCGCCGACGATGTTGGAGCAAAATCTTGTCTCTATTGCTATCCTGAGACTCGGGTGCGTGACCCATATGCATTGCTGAAAGTCGTGCGAACTTAATCTTCCTCTGGGTCCTCATAGGCTCCGACAATGATTGACTACACGTCCGGAGCCACGGTGCCACCACCTTCTCAGGGTTCGGCCTTGCCCCCGGATTGGCACCTGATCTGCTGCGAAGAGGACCACGGCAGCTCCTCAAGAACCCCTTACCAGCAGGTCAACAATAGCCAACGAGGTCCAATGTCAAAAACTGCAGAAGAAGGGCCATCGACAGCAAGCTTTGCGTGGATGAGCTGTTGTGAGGATGAGGCGTGCGTCAGTCCTCCAGCGGATGAAACTATGCGAAATCGACAACACGGGTATCAAGCGTTCTCGGGACAACCGCCGACGCCATGCGACTATAACGAGCAGATCTCCCAGATGTGTTGCTCGTCGAATCCGGACAATGGAGAATCTCACAACTCCTCCACAAAGCCCTTTAAAAATCATGCCGGTCCGAAGCGCTTGAATGGAATGCGCAGTGCGTCTCGGAGCACCTCGAGGCCCAGACTCGGCGAATGTCCACCAGATACGATCTGCTGCGACTCGACCCACCTGTCATCTAATAATCAACATTTCGCAAACGGCACATCGATGGATTGCACAGAGGAAGGTTGTTGTGACCTAGATGAGTTCGTCTGTCAGGATCACGACATGGTAGGAGCATGTGTAAGTTAGACTGCTACTGTTCCTGCGTTCGTGTGGCGAGTGCTAACAAGAAAACGATATCACAGACTGATGATCATGGAATTGATTTCGGTCCTGCTTTTGGTCTCAGCTCCAATATCAATTCACCCGTGGGTGGATCCACCAACTCTGCCAGTGGAAGCCGCTACACATCCACGTACAACACTGCAAATGCCCAACAATCTCGCGCGCAGCCTGATTCGTTCGCAGCTTTACTGTCGGCGGTCGTCCAAGACGCTACCAACTCCGGCATATTGCAAATGCCTAATTCCGTATCAGCAGGCCCGATATCACAACCGACGGCATCCAACGCTCGACACAAGAGGGCGGTATCTCTGGCACAGATGGTTGAGCAGCAGCAGAAACAGTTGCATGGGAATATCGTTCTGAATCATAATCAACACCGAATATCATCGCAGCGATCTCCATATCAGCAATCGCTTGCAACTTCGCCGTCGCTGCTCCCTTATCCTCCGTTCTCCAGCCCCAGAGAACTGAACGATACGCCGCCAAGCGGAATATCGCGTCAACCACAATTCTACTCGCGGAACATGGTACAACAGAACGCGACCAACTTCAGGTCTCCATCGGCAATGACCTCTGGTTCAAACATCACGCTGCATGGATCGGCCGTTGCCTATGTTCCCGGTCACGGTAGTCAATCTGGAGCATCATCAGTTGTACAAACGCCATCTCCTTTGCTTGACGCCACCGCTTCGAATTTCGCCTCGAACGAAATACGCGTCGCTTCCGCGTCTTCGTCCGAGCTCGCCGATTGTCCCGCCAAGAAAGTCACCAAGAGTGACTGTCACGATCACGCACATGTACGTGGACAACCTGTGCTTCATGTTTGCCACTGGCAAAATTGTCATGCAAGTTTCACAACCGTTCAAAATCTCTTGCAGCATATATCTCAGTCACATCTGGGTCTTAATATGGGCATTGATGCGTCGGAAGCATCTTCCCCGATGCCAAATCAACAAGATACCCGGCTTCAATCCAATGTCACCCTCGCTCAGGATTCTTCGGAGCAAGCCAGTCTGGGTGCCGGACTGCATCTAGGTCCCAACTCCCAACCCTCTCAAAGACAGATGAACCCGTCTGGCAATCCCGATGCTGCTTCAGTTTTTGACAACATGTTACGCTCGTCAACGTACAAATCCAACGCTTCGTTGCAAAGCGCAGATGGCCAGCCGATCAATCAGCATTTCGTTGGGATGATAAATCCCGGCATGCAGCAGTCAGCAACCGCGTCAAATTCAAGCGATGCGCAATTCGCCTCTTCAGGCAATATCAACATGGACGGCAGTCTGGGATTACAATTCCAGACAACGACTCCTCATGGGCCTACACCTACAAGCTTTATCTCAGACGCCATAGACGCTGGAAATGGCGGCCCAATGGCTTGTCTCTGGGACGATTGCCCGCCTTTCGACCCATTTGCTCACTTCGGACAACAATGCCTTGACGACGCCTGCGGTATCTTACCGAGTGATATCGGCAACACCGCACTGAACAGCCTGCCGGCGGATCAGCCCGTCGACGCAAGGATGCTGACGTGTGACCCGTCCTGCACACAGGATCACGCTCATCTCTTTCCCTGCGAACCGTCCTGTAACCAGGCCCATACTCACGTGTATCCGATGCATCTACACACGTATTCTCCGGTGCACCCTTCACATCCACACAACGTGCAACTGGACTCCGCGACGGCAGTGCTGAAGCATCTGTTGCAACAACATCTTGGTGTAGACCTCACGCAAGGCCTACTGAATGTCGCCAGCCAGCAGATGGGTGACGCTCCAGCAGTACCTACGGCGAACAACGGACACACTTCTTCTACCTCTTCGGCACCGGTCACGCGCCGCCCATCCACAGAGAAGCATGCTTGCTCTGGCACGCGGAGACAGTGCAAGCCATTACGAGCTCCACCCAGAAAGGCTGCGGACGAAGCGACTGCGGATTTCCAAACGCACGTCTGTCGATGGCACGGGTGTACTCAGACTTTTGGCTCAGTCGAAGACTTGACGGAGCATCTGTCTGACATTCACATCGGCAAAGGCAAGACGGAATATGAATGTCTTTGGGCCGGATGCGAGACGTGCGAAGCTGGAAAGAGTGCCGACGACGAGCAGACCCCTCGAGGCCGCAAGTTTACAACTCGACAGAAGGTGATGCGGCACATGCAGGCAGGTCGCAATCACAGACAGAAATACTTGCGAGTCCAGGCTGATGCGTCACTCCATTCTTTTTACAGGCACATACCGGCGTGAGTCACTACCGGGATTACAACGACGCAATACTGACTCTCAATACCTGCAGTATCGGCCGTTTGTGTGTCCGATTTGTGGCACAGCTGTTTCTGAACAGGCTACTCTGGTCGCACACATCCGCAGACATTCCGAAGATCGTAGGTCTCTACGGTGGTTGTTGTGCTTTCTTCCGCTAACTCGTCTTCAACCGTTGCAGGCCCGTTCCATTGCGACGCAGAAGGATGCGGGAAATCTTTTGCGAGTGCTGCTTCTCTGGCGGTACACAAGGTGCGTTCGCACGATTAGGTCCATTTTTTTCATCCACCTAATCTGTCATGCAGCGAACACATGAAGGGCAGAAAGAGCATGTCTGTCCGTACTGCGACAAGTAGGTCCCACTCTCAGGTTTTGTCCTCCACAGCACTTACCAGGCTTCCTGCCGATAGAGGATTCGTGGAAGCTTCAAAGTGAGTCGCTGAACCCGATATATGCATCATCTCACAGGCTGATGTCATCTCAAGCTTGAACAAACACATCAGAACTCGTAGGTATTTATTCTACTTTGCGATTGAGCAAGCACTTACCGGCACTTTCTCTACACACAGATACCGGCGAAAAACCATTCAAATGCCGACAGCCCGGCTGTACCAAAAAGTTTTCACGGCCCGATCAACTCAAACGACACGAGCAAATTCACGAGAGAACGGACAAGAACGTGGTAGCAGCGTCGGAGATCGCCACGAGCGAGACGGAAGAGAGTGCGTAGTGGACGCCTGGAATTGGGACAGAGCGAGCTGTGATGCATACAACGGGTAGACTTTTGCGGATTGCGGAGATACAGACTATGACAAGTCATCAAACATCGAGGACTGCACCATGTTGCCGTCCCCCTGGTCCTTCTTCGCCCTTTTGGTCTCTCTATACTCATCCTCCATATCCTCATCATCGTCGAGCTCCTCAGCTGCCGGTGCGGCGGAAGAAGCCACCTGAGCCACGGCGGCCTCCGCCTCCAGTCGCTTGGCCTCTCGTGCTTCCCAATCCTTCTTGCGATCCTTCTTCTCCCTTCGGACTTCTTTCCGTTCTTTCCGCTCCTTTTGCACGGACCAGGCGACTTGCTTTTCGGCGCGCTCCCGCCGTGCACGAGCCTGCTGCTCGCGTTGGACGGCAATCTCGTCTTTCTTGCTTTCGGCTTCCGCCAGTTCTGCCAGTCGTTGTGCTTCACGTGTCTTTGACGCATATGCGTATTCGTCCCACTAGCGAAAGACAGTTAGCGCTGAAAGTATACCCGATGGACCGCAACCTCACATTGACATCCCGATCTTCCCAGGTCGCCTCTACCAGCCGCTCATCCCCGTCCAACGCCTTGCCCTTCTCCCTTCTCTCCTTGGCCTTGGCAACACGATCCTTCCAATCCCGTACCTCGGGCATACGCGGCAATCGGAGCAAGCCAAAGCTGATGCCCATGCCGAAGACGTCGAGGTCGCGCAGGCGGAAGATGTAGGCGGCTTCGTGCTTTGAGTAGGCGCGGACGGCCGAGACGAAGGCTTTGGCGGCCTTGGGAGGGGGGAAAAAGGTGTTAGGGAGGGTTAGTGAAGGCGGGTTAGGAGGACGTACCTTGTCCGCGAGATCTCTGTCTTCGAGCACGATATCCTGGATGATCCGTTGCAACTCTAGCGCTGCGGAATCAACGGTGTAGGCCTTGGCGTCGGCTGTAGATGATTCGCCTTGATCGACGTGATCTTGCGCGAGAATGTACGACTCCTTCCGCAGTGGAATCTTGCGCAGCGCGAGGAACTCTGCCGTTAGGCGCACATCAGTATTGAGGCTCGCACGTCAAGAAGAGGCCGGGATGCGCACCGACATAACCTTCCTCGGAGCCCTTGGTCAACAACACGATCCCCTTTCCCTGCCTCCCCATCCTCGCCGCTCGTCCGGCACGATGACTAAAAACCTTGGGATCCGTCGGCGGGTCGTACTGCACCACGACATCGACATCGGGCAAGTCGAGCCCGCGAGCGGCGACGTCCGTGCAGAGGAGAACGGCGGGCTGGAGTGGGGTGGAGAGGTGGGCGGTGAAGGATGTGAGGGTCGACGTGCGGATTGGGGGTGGGAGGTGGCCGTGCAAGGAGGAAAAGTGGACGTGCGCGAGCTCGGGCAGCCGACGCAGGATCTGAAGAGGAACCCCGTTCGGTCAGCCGAACAGATGAAGCTTTTCCTTTCGACCCGCCCGAAACATACCCGGTAAAAGTAATCCACGGCGGCGCAGGTGGAAAAGTAGACGATGAATTTGGCCGAGCCTGCGTCGGTCTCTTGCCGCAGCGCGCGCACGAGCTGCAGCGTCTTTTCGCCCGGATGAGACGTGATGCACGTATTTTGCAGGCTGCCAAGATGCAGTCAGCGTTTGTGTGAGTACAAAGTTTTCCGCGCGGGGGGGAACGCACCTGACGGGCGTTCGTCGCTGCTTGACCTCCCCCTCGGCGGCCTCCCCGCGCTTCACCTTGGTCTCCACCTTGACCACTACCCTCGTCAAATTCTTCAACCCGGCGCGCTCCAGCCCCGTCGCGCCCAACAACCCGTGCGCCCGCTCACTCAACACATCCATCATCGTTGCACTGAACAACCAATTCCTCCGTTGGCGGGGCAAGGTTTGCCAGATCGTGTGCATCGATTTCAGATGGTCGGGCGAGGAAAGGAGGGAATCGGCTTCGTCGAGAATGAGGAGGTCAAAGGCGGCGATGCTGAGGTGTTTACGAGCGCGTGCGAAGGCGGATGTGGAGGATGAGGAGGAGGTGGAGAGGGAGGAAGAGAGGTAGGAGGCGATGCGGCCGGGCGTGCCGATGATGATGGGTGAGGGGGCCGGGAGGGTTGTGTGAGTGGATGAGGATGATTGGCCCGAGACGAGGAGGAGCGGGGATGGGTAGATTTCCTCGATGACGGTCGTTGGTGGCGGGTCCTCGCCTTGGTCTTCGTCCTCGGCTATTGGATCCGCCTTTGGCGCGACGTGTTCCCTGAGGCTCTCGAAAAACACCTCAAACACGGCGTGCACCTGCACGGCCAACTCCCTCGTCGGAACGACGACCATCGCAAACACCTCATTCCTGCGCAATCCTTTCCGGCCTCCACGCTCCTTTCCCAACTCTGCTTCCTTGCGTACGAGCCGCTCGAGAACGGGGACGACGTAGCTAAGCGTCTTGCCGGATCCGGTGACGGCCTCGACGAGGAGGTCCTTGTTTTTGGTAATGGCGAGTGGGATGAGGGATGCTTGCACGGGGGTGAGAGAGGTGAATCCGAAGCGGGTGTGGATGGATTCGAGGCTGCGAGAGGCTTAGCAGTGTTGGCTTGACTTTTGCGGCGTAGACTTACATCCACGGCGTCACGACGTCTTTCAGGTTGTCCCATTTGCCCGCAAACGAGGGCGCTCCCGTCCGCTTCTCCGACGCTCCTGCATGCTGCCCCTGCTTGCGCTTCCGTGCTGCATTCGGTGACATGATCCTTGTTTTGTCCATGACAAGTGTCTTTAATGGATCACCCAGCTGATCGGTTGCCAATCAATCAATCAATCAATCAATCAATCAATCAATCAATCAATGTAATAACTCTAACAGGACAAAATCGTTTGGATCCGCGCCGGGAGCGATCGAGCCACGTGGTGTTCCATTCCATTCCGTGCCTTGCCTTGCACCATGGGCCGACTCGCTCGCACACCCAGCCCCCGCCCGACCTCGCCCGTCTCGAACCAGGTATAACACCCCCCCCCCAACACACACACACCCTCTGACCCACTCATCTCGACGCTCCCTCATCTGTCATACATCAACTATGCTCCAACGATCCATCATCATCATCCGTTCAACACGCACAGCGGTCCCTGGACGACGCTTGGCGAGCACCGACGCGTCCGCGCGGGGCAAGGCCACCCAGGGGGTGTTGGCGAGACGAGTGGTGACGGGTGTGGCGGCCGGGTTTGGGGTGGCGGTCGTGCGGGATTGGTGGAAGAGGGAACAGGTGAGTGCGCGCGCGCTCTCGAGGGTTACCAAAAGTCCAGGGGTACGAAAATGTGATTTGCTAGAGGAATGGTGCTTGAGAGTGTGCTGGAGGGAGAAATTCGGGATCTGTGGTTTCGCGTCGGCGGTCAAGGGCATGCGATTCTGGAGGCAAGTTTGCTCTCATATGGCTTTGTGTGGCGCGAAAAGTCACAGTGAAGGGTTGCCAGAGATGATGTCAAGGCGCTTTGCGGCGCGAGGAAAGCAAACCCGCGAGTCTGAATCCCAGCACGTTCAACCGCAAAGCAGATCACGTCACCCACAAGAAATCACATCGTTAACGCCTCTCCCTCTTCAGTCCGCCGTCCAGTGTGAATCCGAACCACTCAAACCGCTTAAACCCACGCACTTTGCATCCCCGACAGACGACCCATTGATCTTCAACCGGACGACCAACGATCAGCAGGCCGAAACGTTTACGCGTCAAGCCGCCGAAAATGCCAAGAAGACGCTGAAGGGGTTTGTCGGTGAGCTCAAGGACACGGTGGAGGGCGTGGTCGGCCATGGCAGGGGAGAGGATGCGCATCAGCCGGCCAGGGTGCAGGAGTATGATGATCCCAAGGTGTGTTGCGCGCTCACGTAGCATTCGCCGGAACTGACCCTCTTGAAGAACCCCATGCGGATCCGGATGTCAACCTGGGTCATGGCCCTGCAAGACCACATCGTTCAGGGTCTCGAACAACTCGAAGCCTCTGTCCCACCCAACACGTACAACTCTTCATCCACGGCGCCCACCTTCCACCGGGACCACTGGCTCCGCCCGCAGGGCGGCGAAGGCTCCTCGTGCGTCCTCGCCAATGGACGCGTGTTTGAAAAGGCCGGGGTCAACGTCAGCGTCGTGCACGGTGTGCTTCCGCCCGCGGCTATTCGGCAGATGAAGGCCGACCACAAGAGCCTCGTCGTGGACGGCACGACGAGCTTGCCGTTCTTCGCGGCGGGGATATCCATCGTCTTGCATCCGTGGAACCCGCACGCGCCGACGGTGCATTTGAATTATCGGTATTTCGAGGTCGATCCACCGGCGACGAGTCAGGATTCGCTCGATGTGGGCAGCGCACACCCGAGCACGCGCGAACCGCTCGCATGGTGGTTCGGCGGCGGATCGGACTTGACGCCGTCGTACCTCTACCCGGACGACGCCGCCCACTTCCACAACACGCTCAAGCGCGCCGCCGACGCACACGACGAGCGGTACTTCCCCGTGTGGAAGAAGTGGTGCGACAAGTACTTTTACATTCCGCATCGGGGCGAGTCGCGCGGCGTCGGGGGGATTTTCTTTGATGATTTGACGTCGAGCAGTGAGATACATGCAGTCGGAAAAGAGGCGGGCGTGGTGGCGCGGACGGTGAGCGTCGGCAAGGACGAGCTGGAACGAATCAAGGCAAAGATCGAGTCGATCCTGCCTTCCGAACACCGCCACGCCGTCGAGCCTACCCCGGCCGCCTCGGAACCGACGGCAAACGACATCTTCCGCCTCGTGCAAACCATGTCGTCGTCCTTCCTCGACTCGTACGTGCCCATCATGCAGCGTCGCATCCACATGCCGTACACGGAGGAGGAAAGGCGGTGGCAGCTGTTGCGACGCGGGCGGTACGTCGAGTTCAATCTGGTGCACGACCGGGGCACCAAGTTTGGCCTGTTCACGCCGGGCGCGCGAATCGAGAGTATCCTGATGAGGTGCGCATCTCCCTCCATCTGTTCGTTCCAAGCTGATCCGTTCTGCGTTTCTAGTCTGCCGCAGACGGCAAGGTGGGAGTACATGTCGGATATGGGTGCCGAAGGTTCGGGAACGCGAGAGGAGGAGCTGATGAAGGTGCTCAAGAACCCGCGAGATTGGGCGGACGTGTAGAAGAGCAGCGTGTAGGAAACGTATAATTCGCATCGCATGAGATCTCTTCTCCTTTTCAAGTCTCGGCGTAGAAGAGCATCTACATTTACAAGAACGAAATCGTGTGCAGGGAGTAAATGCCTCTTGTCGTTAAACGGGAAGTCAGCAGTTTCCTTTACAACCCTGTGAATCTATGAGGAATCGAACAAATCGACCATGGCCAGTATCTTGTTGAAATTTGATAGGCCTGGCACAGAAGCAAGGGCCCGCGGTGAATTGTCCAACTGTACGGAACGCCTTTCATCTCGGCAGATATACTCACTCGCATGGGGGACAACGCCTCGAGCGCAGCCTATAGCCGCAATGGCGCAAGCTATACTATAAACGGGGTGAGCGCGTAAGCTATCATTCCACTTGCACAATCGATGTGTAGGTCGCAATTCCCCTCATTGACCCCTCAGCCTTCTGCCAGCCCCAAGTCTATGTTTGACATAGCCGACTGGGAAGCCGGCTCTGTCAATTTCTCCACGGACTGTGCACGAGCGAGAAGAGTAGCATGGCGAGTACGTGTCGCATCGCCCCAGAGTCGTATGTCATACCATGTCATGTCTTTGATGACACAGTTCGATTGTCTTTGAGAGCTGTTCAGACGTTGTTGAAATACTTTGCACAGTAGTCGTCGCGTTCCACTCAACCGTAAGATGCGTTCCCTGTCTGATCTTGCGGCAAACGCGCCATCTTTGCACTTCTGGAAAGTGATATCGACTTTTCATGAATTCCTTTTGGTTTTGATTTCGATGGTGGTTTATTGGCATCATTTCAGTTGCTATAGGGAACTGGGAAAAGCTCACAGATGGAAGAGATTGTAGGGAAGTCCAAAAAGTATAGCATAAAAAGAAGAAAAAGCTGGGAAATTTCGACTCCTCGTCAGAGCAGCAACGCGCTAACATGTTTCAGCGTCTCGCATAGGAGCACGGTGAAGATGAATTGTGATATTGGCGGCTGTCTTTTGGCGGACTAGGTGATCTCGGGCCAGGTAACCGTAGAAAAGATATTTCACTTAGTCTATGATACCTTTTTCTGCAGATTCCTGTGAGGGGGGACCACCCAAGTTTCATTGTAGGGTTCTCGCGCTAACGATATAGCGGTTAGCAGACACAGAACTTCTTCGTGTATAAGAGATAGCCTACTTACTTGCTATGCTCGAAACCTTCTCGGCTTTCAAGAGAACCGCCTGATGATCGATACCGAACTTGACGATGAGCAAGAAGACGCAACAATCCACCTGTCAATGTCTAACTCACGTAAAACATGGGGAAATGATCATTCTTGAGACGATCGATGGTGAAGCCCCTAAAGTAACGGTCCCAATCTTTCGGCGGATTCGCGAATGTTCATGCCGAAATTCACTTGAAGTTCGAGCACGATTCCACTACGTTAATGAATCAGCAAAACAAGGCGATGAAGGCGAGTCAATTATCGTTTCAGAGTTGAAGGCTCCCAGAGGCAGATAATGACAAATACCGCCATGTCCATAATGACGAGGCTAGGATGGCGTTGTGGACCAACGACGCTATCGAGAGCGACCCAAACGACCTGCCGAAGTTCGTGGTCGCTTTCTAGAAGCAGCTAATCGCTCTTCCGGAGTTTCCTTTATGCTTGCCCTCTCGGAGTGGAAGAACACACTTCCGATGCTTGCGTTCCGGGCATCGGGGCTGATCCGGCTGATCCGATACACATACGGTATCGTCCAGTCGGGAGATATCAGAAGCAGAAAAGCGGCTAGGGAAGTGCTAGATTTCGAATTCGAATTCGACAAACTCGAGCAATTAGTTGCAAACTGTCGCTGCAAAGTAAAGAGTTTCAAAGCGAGATGGCATAAATTTTACCAGAAGTCGAAGTGGGAAACATATAGGGTACTGCACGAGTTCTGCGCAAGTCGAAGATGTAGTGGAGTGGGTTTTGGAGCTGCATAACAGAAAATCTGCCAGAAAAGGGGGAGAAAAATATGGGGCGGGGACCGCGAGTGTCTCTTTGAGAGCAACCTCCTTCTGCGGCCATCGTTCGCTAGACACCTTCAAGCCGAGCCGTGCCCAGAGTGAGGAGCAGAATCATTGAGATCGGATGTAAACGCGACATTGGCCGTTGACGGTTGAACACGCATTTGAAAAGCTCTGCGAAATAGCTTTTAGATGGCAGCTCCTTGTCGTTCGTTGTGCACTTCCCATCAGAGATATGGCGCCTTTCCATACTTTTACGAACTGGAAAGCCAAGTACTTGTTCAGAGTGAGGGGGGGGCTGAGAAGTAGGAGAGAGCTATATTATAGCTGTGATAATCATCGAAGTGCAGCCGTGCCAGGTGAGTCCATGAGGTTTATATCGCCTGCCAAAAGCATCCGAATCGAGCCGTAGACGAGGATTCTCGTCAATCTGTGCACCTGAGGCGAGTCTCTTCAAGACTAGAGGAAGAGAACAACTATCGATATCGAGCTCGAAGAACGAAGAACGCGAAGAACGGAAGACGGAACAGGCCAGGGGGCCGCGTCACGGCGGCCGGACGCTCGATCGCGCAGATATCGGCGCTAGGAATCCTGGCTTGGCACCGGCGATGACGACACAGCCGGTGAACGAGGCAAGGCATATATCCATCGTCGCTTGTTGTCCATTCGCCACTGTAATCTGTCCATCAGCACAGTGACATCGCTTATCCAACATGCAAACCAATCCGCATCCTCGAAGCCGCAATTTCGCAGAAGAGTTCCCCGGATGGGTCGAGCAGTTCGATCCGAATTATCAGGCGTGGTTCTACGTCAACAAGGCAACAGGCCAATCCCAATGGACACAGTGAGTTCCGCCGACGCCGATCTTGCGGTTCTCGTCGTTTACAAGTTGCTCTCTCAGCCCCGGAGAGGAGCCCGCGTATGCACCGCCTTCAGGTCCGCCTCCGACCTCCAGCACACCGTCCAACAACGGTTATCCCAACGAAAAGGCATCGTACAGCCCGGCACCGCAGATCCAGCAGACTCCGTCGTATAACAACCAGCAGCAATCGTCGTCTGCTCAGCAATACCAACAGCAGCCCCAGCAGCAGCAGCAGCAGCGATCCGGCGGCGGTGGGTTCCTCGGAAAGCTGCAAAGCAAATTGCAGAGCAAGATGGGTCCATCCGGAGGCGGAATGGGTATGGGTGGTGGAGGTTATGGCCAGCAACAGCAGTACGGTGGATACCCGCAACAAGGATACGGTGGATACCCTCAACAAGGCTATGGCGGGATGATGGGTGGAGGTATGATGGGAAGACCGCAGCGACGTCAGGGAGGCATGGGTGCTGGTATGTCCGCTTTCCGTCCGCGCGATATTTCTATGCTGACATTCCGCTCCTTGGCAGGTGGTGCCGCTGCTCTCGGTGCGGGAGGGTAAGCTGATGCTGTGCCTCTGTGAGGTGCACACCGCTGATTATACTTGTCATCGCTTGCACAGTGGTCTTCTGGGTGGTATGATGCTCGCCAACGCCGTAAGCATTCATTCCCCTTCACTCCTTTAGAAGTTCAGTTGGACTAACGCTTTGAATATAGTTTGACGACGATGATTGCGGTGGCGGCGATGACTTTGGCGGCGGTGACGATTTCGGAGGCGAGTAGGAATAAGGTTTATCGTGAAAGCATGCAAAACGTGCTGCGGATTGGAAGAACAGAGGTTTCGTGCTGATATTGTATGTAACATTTATACAAGTGAAGTAGAATGCGTTTGGCTGCAAATTATACCCATCGTAATTCGCGTTCGTCACGTTGCCGGTCGTCGTCGGTTTTCAGACATCACCTCTCATCTCTGTTGTGCGATTACCTGACTTGCAACGCGCCGGGATCTCTTAGAGTGTTGTCGAGTCTAGATGTGCGACTGTACCCTCTTCCTGTTTGCCTGACAACCAAATCTCACTTTGACGGATAGCATGCGGCACGGGATATTATCGAAGCAAGGCCCGAGGGTTGCGCTCTGGCAAGGATTTGCACGTGCATCGATGCGCGTTCGGGATCGCAAGCTTTCGTTCGATTTCTGCTCTTACCTTGGGAAACGCTGGTTCAGTGCTACCGTAGACCATTGTCGAGAAACATGAAATGTACGACTTGAAGTTTGATGACTCCGCGCAATGGCACGAGAGTGGATCTAACGCATGCCAAGTTTTCTCGTGCTTGCTTGCCTCAACCGGCGGTACTTGCCGGATAAGGAAATTACCGATCAATCCCTTTGCAGCTTCTTGAACCGATTACGTACCCGTCGCTGCTGCGAAGGAGTTCAGAGGGACGCAGCCACCTCGCATGGAAGCAAACTGAGGAGAATTTGACAGGCATATGAGTATTCACGCCATCGCCCTCAAATGCAAGACGGGATGGCGCGGCAAAACCGCTGTCTGCGTTCTAAAGCTCCAAGATTGAAGCGCAAAAGAGATCCGATAACGACATGGTCAAACCCACAACGTCAAATCCGTAAACAAGATGAAGTTGTTGCACACGATCGCTCGAAGTATATGGAACCATTGTAAGTCCCTCGAACGCCCAGTAATCGGGGGGAATCCACTGGAAACGCATGTTCGGGGAGCATAGGAAACGAACATTGGATGAAGAACATGGAATATAAAAAAATTGGATGAAATCAGCAAGCGAAGAACATTGAGTAGAGAATAATGAGCGGAGAATATTGAGTGGACCATATCGAGTCGCAAACTTTGAGTGAAGAGCATTGGGTGGAGACATTGATTATGAAACACTGAGTGAAAACCGTTGCAAGGACAGCATTGCGTGCAATGGTGGAGGCACCGATATATAGATTATCAGGTGAAAACATAGGGAGAAAGATATTGTGCAGAAGGATGTCAAGTGAAGGGCATCAGAACAAGGAAATTGGGTGGACGACAACGAATCTTTGAGTTCTTGAGGGTCTCAGGTTGATGACATCAAACCCAGGCCGTTAGTCGATGAGATTGACTTGTGTATATCAGGGTGGCTCAAGCCTTGGGTTTACTCTGTACATTATCTGGAACTCAATGCTGTCATGGCTTCATTGGGCAACTTGCTATCCGGAGCGTTTCAGCTTTTCCTTGCCTTCTATCAAACGACACCGAGAGGTCGGGGAAACGCTGTTCGCGCCGGCTCGGTTCATTCGGTTCTTCTGTAGCGAAAATTCATGCGCGCCGCGAAGCCTGATGACCACAAGATCTGGACTTGGCGACGATGAAGAGCTCACTGCTCAACTAAAAGACTGACATCACGATCCGCTTCTGTGAGCATGAACAAGACGAGGTAACTCAAGACTCGATGCAAAGAACAGTCATCATAAACTGTCGTCGTGAGCATGAACTAAAAACTGCCACACAAGGCCCAGACCGTACAACACAGCCCTCTCATAGATCGATGATCCCACTTCCAAAGGATGGTGTCACGCTCAAGCGTATGTCTTGCAGCAATCATTATACAAGACGTGAGTTTGCGCCTGGGCCTCAACAGCTGTTGAACCCTTCATACAGCTCTCTACATTCACAGGCTTGCACGACGCCGTGAGTAATCAGTCGGTGCCCGGGCGCATCACCCTGCAACATCCTAGCTTGACTTACGTCAGCCACATCGTGCCTTGCTTTGAGTTGAATTTAATTCCGCAAAAACCTCGCCCATCATTCTCAGTCGCGAGACCGAGTCTTCCATCACTGCTTGATCCCCGAGGTGGCGCGTAGAGCCTCGAGGCAGAGACACAGCATCAGCTGGAGTGCCGGGAATCGGAAGGTCGGGATCCCAGGGTGCTTGAGATAGCTGAAAGTGCAAGGCTCTGGGCCTGGACCTGGTCAGCTGTGGGCAGACGGAACCCGTGAGAGAGTTGATGAGAGTGAATGTTATTGTCTGAACTGCTTTCGTCGTAACTGACTCAACTCATATCGACAAGTCAGCATCGGGATGGTGCTTGAGTTATTCAATTGTTTTGCCTCTTTGAGCATCGTCATCGACGTTCGTCAGGTGCATTGAGTTTGGATGCAAAGATGGCCTCGCTCTTCAACCAGAAGCAAGTCAGAAAGAACCGCCCGCAAACGTACTTAGGATGGGCCTGTCGTTCGAGTCCAACATTGAGGACGTTTAACATTCAGACTGGAACTGACTTGACAAGTTCCTCTCGACCTCTTGAGATCGACACAACTTGTGCAGCTTTCCAGCCTTCCGACGCCACCTGTAACGACCATAATCACAAGTCGCCCTCACAATATGTGTGGGATCTGCACGGTCTACGGCTTGTTGTGTAATGATTGCCCTCAAGCTGTCATGCACGGACTTCGTGCTTGCGAGCGTTGCGAGAGCTTGCTTGTGACTGTAAGTGACCTCCCATTGCCAGTGCAAAGCAGCCTTACTGATCCCGTCAATGAAACTCTAGGCTGAAGCTCTCGCGGCGCCTCCTCCGATGGTACAGACGATCTGTCCCGCGCTTCTTCACTCGCCCTCCTTGGTGCCTAACTCTCTCCCCGGAACCGTCGTGCCCGTCAACAATGAGGCCGCCGTCGTCTATCTCCCCGTTGCTACCGCCGGCATTCCCACTGCTATCACCGTCATCCCCGCCAATGTGGTCGATATTCCCGCCGCAGTCGTCGATGCTCCCACCGTCACCCACACATTCGGCGGCAACAATACCAAGGAGGGCAAAGAGGACAAGAAGCAGCGAAAGAGAGACCCCGATGTAGTCATTCACCAAGCGCCTGAAACCCTTATCCCCAAGAGACTTCAGAGGAACACTATCCGAAGGTGTAAGCACTCATATCGCTGTCAACCTACGTATCGACTGACATTTCTGCTGGCATGCTACAAAAGGCGAAGGACACAAGGGCAAAACGGTCAATCACGCCCTCGTCGACGCTTGCAGAACTTGTCGCATCCGTTGCGCCTCCTCTACACTGCGCTCCGAATTGCGCAGGATCCGCGAGGGTCGACCCAGGCCCGTTTCTAAAGCGTCGCCCTTGTCTCCCAGGAAGAAGACCAACGCGAAGACGGTCGCCCTCCATCGCCGAAAGGAGAACGACCTCCGAGCTTTGCTTGACGACGGCGAGCGCGGAAAACTGGAGCTCATTTACCACGTCGGTGCGGAGCGAGTGATCGAGCTGGAGAAGTTGCTCGAAGAAGTCCCCCTTCCTGCGGGCAACTGGTACAGTACCTAAACGTTGATATGGGTACAATGTCAGCGGGATCGTGGTCTTCGCCACGAAGCGTTACCATGTCCTCAATTGACTGTGATTTTAGACAGTGGTTGTGTGCTATCAGCTAATGCAAACTGAATGAAAGTCATCTTCGCATCAGCTATGGCAGTCTTCGTACTTGATGATTACGTCCGGATGACCATAGACATAATGCAGCGGTGTCATTATAGCGCTAATGTTATATCTAAAACGTAATGAAGTCGTGGTATGATACAACGTGCCCTGCCTGTCAATGAGGATGACCTCCGCGGGATACAACGCTCGATCGCGGCGTCAACTCCCCCGTGCTGTCCATCATTGCGTTTTCTGGAATATCCAACGCGTGCTGATCGTCTTTCAACAGCAGCTGAGATTCTTCGTCCACTGCGTCCAGCGACGTAAAGCTTCTGCTTTCGCTTGGATTCCTCGTTCCGTGCGCACCTGGAGCTGTTCGGAATGTACTGCGTGATCGCGAGCGATGGTGGTGATGCGCATGGGTATGGTTATGCGCGTCATGATGCGATATTGGCGGCTCGACTGGCTTTGCGGAGCCGTAGTACATGGCTTGACACATGATGGTCAGGTCAAAGATGAGGGTGCCGCCCGACCCGAGCAAATATCTAACGACAGGAGAAGGATCAGCACAGCCAATCCGACAAGCGTTTCTTTCGACACGAGTTCTACTCATCACGCAGCTACGACACTACAGCCACACGACAAGATCTGCAACTGAACAGGAAAGTTGACTCACGGTAATGCTTCCAAAAGATAGAAAGCCCTCTCCTCATCCGACATTCTCCCTCCGTCACTCGCTCCCTCCCCTCCCGGATTCAACAGGATCGACCCTACGTAGGTTGCGTTGCCCATGAAGGCAAAGACGAAGAGGAGGATGGAAAGTCCTTCGACCGATCTGCGTTGATACTGACGCACGCAACAATGCGATAGAGTCAGCTGCGGTATATCGTGATCAGCACCCTGTACGACTTACGTTCTTCCATATCTGGGGCAGTCGACTTGTCAGATACAGAGTTGTGCACACCCATGCGGAAACCCGACCGACAATCCGCTGATAGTGGCCTTGTCCATTTGGCGGCTTCCCGCCCTTCTCGCCGTCGTATGGACTGTCCCCTTGATGAGGTGATGACAAGCTGAATCGCTTCGTTGTAGCCGCGTTCGGAGGGATAGGTATGCTGATATATGTTGCGCTGTCTGGCTGTCCGACAAATTCGACGGGTATTGTGATTGAATCGAGTTGTTGCTGATTGCTATTCGAAGGGTGTTGATCACTGCTTGAGCTGTCCCATATGCTGGCAGCTTGCGGGACGAGAACGTGCCCCCTTTCCTCTTCTCCCACGTCACCTCCGCGCTCTCCCTGTCGCATCCCCTTGATGGAGGTCCTTCCTATGCCCGCCAGCAAGAAGACGCTCATGAAAACCACCCCAACCGCTCGCGGCCTTTGACCGCCCGAACTCGTCGTACGCTTCACCGTCGCCGGCGCCGAAGACGTCGGCAACACATGCTTGAGCGTTGCTTGTGGTGATGTTGAGATGCTCCGTCCGCAGGGCTGCTGCATGTCGCCTCGTTCCATGTCGATGGGACCGCGAGGTCTACCGCGGAGCGAGTCGCTATCGTTGGCGGTGAGCAGGACGCTCGATTGGGTTGATTCGGTTCCTCCCCGTCCTGGTGAAGTTACTGTGGCCGACGATGGCTGGTGCTGCGATGAAGATGCGTAGTCGGGACCCAGTTGATGCACAACCGGCTTTCGTCTCGCCGACTGACTGCGTCTCCGCTCGACCCTCTCGGCCGCACGCGCGACATCAAGCTCCGCCGAAAGGATAGAATGTCTCGATGCACGGAGAAGGGGGGACCTTTCGGCTTCTGTGGCCCCGATCAAGGGTGTTGTCGGACCGCTGATGACATTGGTGAATCCGCTGCCGTTTCCTGTGTTGATTCCTGCGGTGCCGTAGTCGATGCCGGAGCTGGTATGAGCTGCCACGAGCAGTTGACGCTCCTTCTCTGTCTTTCTCGACTTGAGACGCGTATAATACGCGTATTGACCCGCCAAAAGGATGTCTACGAGGCAAAAGTATGTTGCCAGAAGGGTCTATGAGAGAGAGAGGTAAATATCAGCAAAGCGAGAATGAGAATAAATGTCGACTCCGTTCGCACCTGAAACTCCTTTTGATCCGTCAAGATGCAGCCGATCACGTTGGTAATATCCCCGCAAAGCCAATTGAGCAAGAACGGCAAAGCCAGGCCGTCACAAGATTGCTGGAAATAGTTCTCAACGATCTGAGGAGCCTGCGCGATGATCCAACAGGCGATGGAGAGGTATCCAAGCAGCGTCGAAAGCAATTGCGGAGTGAGGTCGGGCAGCGGTGGAAACATGGTGAATCACGGACCGAGCGAGGCGAGCATGTGGGCGTTCGACTCCTCTTGTGAGATTGTAGGCCTGATGAACCGAAGATGGGTATGGGCGACGAGGATAATAGCAGACTGGTCTGGGATTGCTCACCCGAAAGAGGGAAAGTGATCAGACCAGACAGAATACGCTTCGGCTGTCACGCGAGCGATCAGTCAATCGATAGTGAGCGGGAGCACCCGTCAGGGGCTTGCCTTGGTGGTGACTACCAGTAGCTTGGATGCCAGAGTACCTGATGCAAGAGATGGATGGAGTTCATGGTCGTTGCCTTCGGGCGCTGAGGAGTTCAAGTGAGCATGTCGATGAAGGAGATAGTTTTATGCAGCGCCGGCAGGATTCCTGCCGTCACGTTCGATTGTTTCGCCCTTCACCCAGATCGCCCGCGCTGTCTTGGAACGCCATTGGCAAGAGGTCCCGCGATGATGTATGATGCATCGCCATATACCAGCGATGGAGATAAAGGCTAGAACTTCCTACAACGCAAATATCGTCCTGTACAACGCGTGTTTCGATACACTTTTTCACGACCTGGCGAAAGCGGACGCAAGGAAAGCACGGTCTGAAAAGGACACCAGGACGAGTCAGCATGGCTCGGTGTGTGATGAGCTTTCAACTCACAGTCATACGCAACATCCCCAGCAGCCCCTTCATGTTCCCCGTTCCCTCCCAAGCTCGGCATCGCGCTACTGAGGAAAGACGTCGCCGTCGGAGACAGCCTCGCCTTTCGAAGGTCCTGCTGAGTTACGACATCGTCGCCGTTGGCCAATGACCGGAAGGCTTCAATCAATTGTTCCGGAGAAGAGGAATCTTCCGTGATAGTGACCTTTTGGATGCGCAGATTGAATGTCAGTCAAGGTTCCACGCTTCACGGTTGAACTACCAGCTCACCAGGAACTCGACGAATGCCTTGTAGGTAACGGCACCATGTCTCCGTACCAGATCGTCATATATCTGCAAAAACTCGTCCGTGCTGTAGACGTGGCCCAGACTGGCGAGAGCGGCTTGGAACTGCCGCGAATCCAGATCCTTCAGACGTATTAGACAATGCTTGAGAATAGGTGAAGCAAGTGAGCTTACCTCGTACCCCAGATCTTCGTCACAAAAGTGCTGCCATGTCGATTGCCACTCGAGCAGCTTGTCTTTCGTGACATTGCTGTGGTTTGTTGCCATCAGCTCTGCATCAGGACTCAATGAGCCTCAACCTCGACGGATCGAACGAACATCACACATACCATTATCGATGAACCGAGACTTTGCAGCGATATTGTCTTCCAACAACTGCGCTTCGTACTCGAGATCCTCTATTGGTTCCAGGTCTCCCCAGTCTATCTTCGCCTCTGAGCATCGATTGCTCAGACCGGCAGCTGCAGCGACATCTTGCTTGATTTTGCTGACTTCCCCTGATATCCGTTGCGCAAGCACCTTTTGCTCCTGTTACCAAAAGACAGATATGGGTCAGCTTGTATTTCGCGGAAGGCTTGATACGATCGAGGGACTTCTTTACCTCAAGTGAGCCGGACATGTGCGCAATCTGTGAATTCAGCCCCTGTATACGCTGATTAAGAGTGGTGGCGATCGCTGCGTATTCCTCCTTCATTGCCTGTTTCAGCCTGAAGGCGAATCAGTAATTGGTCAAATCCTCGATTCTCAGCAAAGTGCACTTACTGTCTATAATGCTCGTCCAGCTGGCGCATATAGGCTGTCTCGGCTTTGAGCAGTCTCCGCCAGTCCTCGTCGAGGTCCTGAAAGCATAAAGGGAAGTAGTCAGATACAGCAGTTGACCACAGTTATGACTTGGCTTACCTGTGGTGCAAGATGTTGTGGGGGACTCCAAGACTTCAACCGATTCTCGCTTAGCCTCGTCTGGATATTCCCAAACAGAGCAATGACCTTGGCCTTATCCCTGGCTGCCGGCCGCTTGAACTCGGTCTTCCACGTTGATAGGCCCGACATGTCCTTTTCAACACCCTGTAATGTGTCCGCCATGTCTTTCTCCGACCATGCCTGAATACATGATTCGGTCTGGGATTTAAGCTATGTTCAATGGTTCAGTGGTATCAGCGTCGAGTTCTGGACGATTATGGGTAGGCTTACGTGTTCTGCCTGGGCGACGTATTCCTGTTGTTGTTTCCTGTGGCTGGTAGTGAGCGAGAATACAGCGAGCGCAAGAACGATCTTACTGTATATTACTGAGCATCGTTGCGAACTTCTCCACTCTTCTCGTCGTAACTTCCGCCTTATCGAGGGATGAGAAGGCATGGAAGAACTCTGCAACGTAGGTGATGACTGGTCAAAACTCCGTTAGTGCCTCGCAGAAAAACAGCATGATGGACCTTCCTCACCGGAACGTTCATCAGGTATCCTATCTCCGCACAGGTCCGAGACTTCGAGAAGTTGCTATCAGGACAGGCCCTCCGCATGTCAGCCATCCTCTGCCGGGCGAAACCCTCGCAACACTCACCGGAATGCCGAGGTGTTCCAGAGCGACATCGAAAGCCATTTGGGTATTACCGACCGCGTCAGTCTAAGGGAAAGTCAAATCCAGATGCCTCCTAGTATTGCATCTCACCGCATACCTTGTCCAAGCTGTTCCAATCCAGAAGATCAGGCCGATGGCGATGAACCAACGCGCACCTGCAGAATTCCGCGCAAATGCTCAAGGATCAGCCGAAAGCGCGGTGGGCATCTCTCGCTCAGACCCACAAAGCTAGTCCATCGCTCCAGCTCCGCTTGAAGTCCCGGATCGAGACGTACGGCTCGTACGGATCCCCTGCTGTTTTTCGTTGACACCACAGGAGGAGTCCTTCGCGAGCTTGCAGCCCCTCTTCGCTGTTGACCCGTTCATCAGGTCGTCGCCGCATGAGAAAAGGTGATCACGTACTTGATACTGGACATGGTGAACCGTAAGATGAGTGTCCATATCTTTCATCAAGGTGCTTCAGCATGTGCGGGTGTTCAGGTGTAAGGGATAGCTTACCAGTCCTAGGACGAGTTTAGCGTTTCCGTCGACGATGTCTAGGTGCATTACGGGAATCAGCTCAGGCACAATCGTGCATGCGGTGGAGGGCTCACCTTCCGCACCGATGTTTGTCATCCGTACATCCTTGCTACGGATGAAATCGAGGGCTTTCTTCGCATTCTGCGTTGATGGCCGTCAGTCCCCGTGTTCGTCAAAAAGTACAGGAACGAAGCCATGTTACGCACTTCTGCCTTTTGCACTCGCATCTTTGGCCTGGGATTATACCGTCCTAATGGAGTACCGGACATGATTTCCTGTACGAGCGAAATGATCAGGTGGACGCGGCGATCATCGGATGGGATGGGCCGTACGAGTAGCTGGATGAGCTTTACGCCGTCGCTGAGATCCTTTACCAGGTCGGTCATCGGCTCCAGTTCGCTGGATAGAAGCTTTGTGTTTATCCTGGGGGATGTGAGAAAAGGCAGAGTGCGGTGAACGGCGAGGATACGCACCATTTTGTGAATGTCCTGGAGGATCAGATCAGAGAATGTCAGTATGGCTTCACAGCCGGACGCGTTTCTTCCGCACTAACCTCGCCTGGACAAGGCTCCAATCCTCCATCACAAAGTCTCCCATGCTGCCGAGTTGTATAGGATCCCGAACGCATGCTGCACTGAATACAATGGAAAAGACGGTCGAGGTAGAACATTGATCAACCCAGAGGGACGCAATGTCTCAGGCGGATTACCTAATCCACGCCCCGATCTCTGGCCGCAAGATCGTCATTCTTGCATCCAGATCTGGCTTGAGTATCGGAGGGCACGCATGAGGGATACTTGTCACCGTCCATCCTCTCCGTCACGGCAGACATGTCCATGGATACAACAAAGAAAGTTCTCATCGTCGGCGCCGGTCCCGTCGGAAGCTTGACCGCTTTGACGTTCCACAAGCGAGGTTGGAACGTTGAGATCTGGGAAGGTCGAGAGGGTAAATTCAGCGTTGTGTCTTCTGCTAGGACTGTATTGACAGGCAGTGACAGATCCAAGAGGAACAGATGTCTCACCAGCGAATCTGAGGTCTATCAATCTCGCCATTTCGGCTCGCGGATTGGAGGCGGTGAAGAGCGTTGATCCGTCTCTTGGTACGTCGGTATCCTATCTCGCTACCGCCCACGAGAAGCTCATCTTGGTCCCATGCTTTCTTAGCCGATGAGCTTTTAGGGTACGCTATTCCTATGAAGGGTCGAATGATTCATCACCCGGATGGCAGGTAGGCATGTTTGACCGATATCACGATGAGTTCTTCAACAACCTCTTGCTCTATTTCTCGCTCAGGCAAGAATCGCAGCTATACGACCCGTCAACGAACCAATGCATCAACTCCCTGCCCCGTCCTCTTCTTAACCTCCGCCTCATCCAAGCCCTGCCGACTGATTCCGATCGCATGAAGCTCCGCTTCAAGACCAAGCTCGATCGTATCGACTGGAGGCGGAATGTGGCATACGCAAAATCCGAGAAGGGTGGCAAGCCAGGGGAGGAGCGAGAACAGGGGCAAGCCGAGCCGCAGAAGGAGGGGAAGGAAGTCGTCGATGAGGTTGCGTTTGATCTCGTGGTTGGGTGTGATGGGAGCTGGTCAAAGGTCAGGCAGGAGATGATGAAGGTCGAACGGTAGGTTTGCGTCTGGCGTTGCGCATTTGAGTTTGGCCTGATAGCTTTTTCTCAGCGTCGACTTCCACCAGTCTTTCATCCAACATGCCTACATTGAGTTGCACATGCCGCCAAACGATATCTCTGAAGCGCAGCGTGAGGACGACAAGTTCAAGATCGACCAACACCATCTGCACATCTGGCCGAGACACTCTTTCATGTTGATCGCTTTGCCTAATCAGGTACGTCCGACAGCTATCTGGGCTGGCGGACAGTCGAGATTGATGACTATTTCTCCCCCAGGACGGCTCATTCACTCTCACCCTCTTTGCGCCATTCTCAAATATCGAAACCCTTCGGACTCGCTCCGATGCTGAAGCCTTCTTCCAAGAGCATTTCCCAACAGCGATTGAATGGGTCGGGAAGGGTAGGCTGATTGACGATTTCATGAAGAACCCGCGTGGGAAGTTGGTAACCATTAACGTAAGGAAGTTTCTGCACAAACGGAAACAGAGCTTGAAGCTCACTCTGCTGCTCATCTTCACAGGCGTCTCCGAGTCACCACGACGGCAAAGCCCTGCTGCTTGGAGACTCGTCACACAGCATGGTCCCATTCTACGGACAAGGCCTGAACTGCGGACTGGAGGACGTCCGTGTGCTAGGGTGCATGCTGCAGAAGCATAACGTTTCGTCTGTCAAGGCATCAGACGCAAATGGCAGTTCCGAGGGAGACGACGCTTTGACAAAGGCGTTGAGCGAGTATTCAGAGATCCGAGGTGCTGATCTGGAGGCCATCTGCGAGCTGGCTATGGAGAACTAGTAAGCAGCATGCTGAACATGTGCGGCTTTTCTGACTTGAATGCTCCCCCCGAAGCACCGAGATGCGGTCACACGTCCTGACCCCTATGCACCATCTCCGCCGCGTGATCGACTCATGCCTCTCTCGCTTGTTCCGGCCGACACCATATAGCCCCCTCGTATCACCATCCTCCTCTTCATCTCTCAATACAAACACCGTCGCCTTTCCTACCCCTCATGTTAGCGGGTGGTCAAGTCTTTACTCTATGGTTACGTTCAGGCCTGATGTGAGCTACAGGGAAGCGCTCAGAAAGGAGAGGGCTCAGCGCGAGGCAGTTGCCTGGATGGGAAGGGGGATAGTAGGCGCCGCAGTCATAGGTGTTGCGGGAGCCGCGTATAAAGGATTACATTGGTATAACAGGAGACGGTGAAGATGTATGACAGCTAATCGATTTTGGTATAATCATCGTATAGACGTCAACAATCACAGTGTGAGAAGTATCGCGGATGGTCTCGTCAGGTTCACGACTTTCGTTGTATTCATCGAGGGAAGTCCAACGCAGAAATCATTATGTCAATGGTGAAGTGTTTGCATCTAGGATGCTAAGCGACTACATCTCCGTAGAACGCCAAGCAACCGCGTTCGATGTTAGTGTTTACTGCATTCCCAGACATGCACAGCTACTTCTTTTGCAGTTTCTTTTCCCGAAGCTCACTCTCCCAACCAAGCCCCATTGGGAATCCCATGGTCCTCGACCAAGCCGTAGAGCAACTCCACCCTCGCGAACGGCAACAATTCCTCCATTCGGCTTCTTCCCACATCACCATCTCTAAGCAAGTCTCTCACTTCCTTCTCCTTGACTCGTCGAAAGTCCAGAGTTACGCCTTCAGTGTACCTGTGGGTCTCTGAACCAGAGGTATCCGAGCTTTCGTCGACGTGGGGAGCGTCGGAGGATTCATCAATGTGCTGTACTGGTGCTACCTCTTCGATATTCTTGAGTTTTTGGATCAAAGCCGAGGTCGTGCCGCGCACTCGGCATTTGTCACACGCGTCGAGGATATCTTGAGGGATGACTTTAATTCCAGCATGCAGTTCGCCTAGAGATCTGATAGTTCAGCGACGGATTCTCACCTGGGACTCCGTAGCTTAGTACTTACACCTTCGATAACTCCGTTTCTTCAATATCTTACGCTCTCCCAGAGGCTTCCTGAGGCTAACAGGGAGATGCAAGGACGTCGTCCTCTCTCGAGGCTTTCTTTCCTTCTGTGGAGACTTGCCGTTGACATAGAAGCCCTTGTTGGACGGATCGGTGCTGTAGGGCGGAATCGACGTCGTATTGCCAATCTGCGTATTCGCTGCGCAAGAGATGAAGTTCAAAGCAGGAGCAAGAAAATCAGTGTAGACGAGATTTGGTATATCGGGGGCGCAGAAGATGTTTTTCGGCGCACCCCCTGAAAGGGAGGATACAAAGGTCGGTGCCTGGTGGCTTTCCGGAAAGTTACAATAGATTGTATGCGATCCGGCATCGATATTGTTGTACTGTTTCGATCGGGGCGCAGCATTGACTGTAGTAGCAAGAGGATTCAATCGCGACTGCGAAAAGTAGCAGTCGGAAGCGAGCTGCGAGGCAGATTGGTTGTGATGAACCGATGTCCAAGAGGCGACAGGCAAGCGAGCGGCCGCCATAGTACCGTTAGGCAAGATTAGGACTGAGCAGTTGCCGTCTTGAGCGAGCTGGTAAGTGGGTTGATTGTGTCGCTTAACGACGCTCGCGGCTGTAGAAATGCAAAGAGGTACCGAAGCAACGTTGGACAAGCCTGTCGCTGGAGCATAGTCGTTCCGAGCCGCCTGCAGAGCATGTGTGTGAGCCCGGATGAATGTGCCAGGAGCTGTAGGCATGTAGCCGTGCGCAGAAAGACCGTTATGAGGGGTCATGCCGGGAAAATAACCTTTGCGACCAATCTGGTAAGCAAAATCGTTATGTCGAGTGGCTTTCATGGGGGCTGTAGGCATGGAAGGAGACGCAGAGGTAACATTGACCGAGATCGTTGGGGAAATGTGACTGAAGTCCGCGAGCTGCATAACTGATCCGTTGTGCTGAACCGGGGAGACGAAGGCGGTAGGCACGTGAACATGCGCAAAAGAACCATTAAAAGAGGTCACAACAGAAACAAAGCCGTCGTGGGCAAGTTGAGGAGAAGATCCGTGGAGTCGAGCGGGTGCGACTGGAGAAGTGAGCTTGTGGAAGGGTGCCAACGGGCCGTTGGGCGACATGAATGCTTTCCCGAGAGCGGAATCATCGCCGAGTCCGGTAAAGCAGTCGAATGCACGGCGTTGCGCAGTCTCCGAGGGAGCTTCTTGAGCTTGAGGGAAGTGCAGCGTCCGGAGATCAAGGAGTTGTTGCAGCAAGGCAATCCAGTCCTCATCCCATGCATATTCTTCCATAAGAGTCGCAGCCTGCGACCGAAACAGAATGTCAGCATGGCTGTCCAATATCCGTAGATCACCGGTGAACTCACAAGATCGATCTGCAACGTCAAGCAGCTGAAACAATCATGATTCCCACCTTGATAGCTGATTCGCAAGCAAGCTAAGCAGCTGACGCATGGATCCGTCCCGCAGAACAAGATGCACATGGCGGCAGTTGTGCGTCGTCGAGAGGATACACTGGTGTCGATGTGACGGCTGAAGTGAAGTCTTCAAGTTGACTTTGAGTGAAGAGGAAGACCCCACGTCGGACAGGACTGACGAAATGTTTTCCTTAAGTATCTTGCCTGAGAGGCATCCCAGGTTTGGTGAGGCCGGATGTCAAGGCGTTGTTCCAGCATGTTGGCCTGCAGCGAACGAACGTCAGGTGAGAGGCCCAAAGGGGAAGAAAGCTTGATGTTCTCTATCACCATATCCACGATGACTTGTCGATATGAGTCGAATCAGTTACCGCCAAAGCGCTCAGAGAATAACAGTCAGTCTGGACGACGTCTACAGCTAGCGCCGTTCTCAAGCCCTAGTCCAGGCCTTTGGCGCTGAGGGCCTTTGGGCCATCGTGAAGCACCCTGGGATCCCGTATTCCGAGTCCCGATGCTGCCGCTGACGCGGCTCCACTGCCTCGAGGCGCTACGGAACGGCTGAAGGACCAGGCCAGTGATGGAAGCCTCGGTCGCGTTTCAGAGAATGATGGCCCGGTTTTTTGCGGAAGCAGATTCAAATGAAAAAGAGCCTCCCAGCTGCTTACTTAAGCCAAGCTAGAGTGATCAGTCATCACGCGTGCCTGGTCGTGAGCTAAGGCCCAGGCGTGGAATACGACCTGAAACGCCAAATCTCACGTGCCACGCTGCTGATCAGCGCAAGTGAACGATGTCGATAGGACCCGTGAATGCTGCATCTACAGCAGGTTTCATGCAGAGCGATCCATCAAGATACGAGAGAAGGCCTGGGCGTGGAGGGTTTGATTTCGCAAAGCTGGTTTGAGTTTCGCTCACCTTGCAACCCCTGATCTACCGTCAAAGGATGACTAGTCGATCAATTGCCTGACCTCCGAGCTCAAGGAGGAGAAGCTTCTTAGGACACCTTCGAGCGATCGCTTTACCATTGGCTCGAGCTAAAATGCTAGCAACAATGAGAAACAAACAACATGTCTCCGGCGAGCTCGGGGAGTATCCAGCTTCTACTTCGCCTCTCGCCCCTATCCTGGAATGTGTCTGAGGGATCCGGCTGAGGGATTTGAATCATGGTTTAATCAAGATGGTAGGCTGCCCGTGAAGTTCCGCATCGCCATATGTGGGGCAATCGATGAGCAAGCAGTCTTCGAGCTTATGATCGGCTGGTAACAGCTGGACGGGGGACTTGTCACTTTTTACGAATGCTCATTTAAGCTTGCTGGATCACTCTGGTCTGGCTTTTGTAGGTGAAGTCGAGCTGCAGTCTCCACCACTTCGATCAAAAAGCGCCGTGTCCGAGACCCTGAAGGAGCCATCACGTATCCGTATCGAACGTACTTTGAGCAGCTCTGTTTGGAGAATTCTCTCATGCTGATCTTTTGCGGGAGCTGTGAATCTAACTTGTTCTAGCGATGAACTCTGACTGGGGAATGGTTCGTCCTGCGGCATTGTGCATTTGTGCGTCTTTCTGCACCTTTCCGACGCGTGGCATACGCAGATACCCAGAGATACTTCCACTCCTGCTCCTGCAAGCCACGAAAAACATAATGAAGACAAGTCTCACACAGCTAGTGACTCTTGAAGTGCATTGAAAGATATAGACGGTGACTCCCGAGATGAAAATGGAGCACTGGTCAATCAACAGGTTCCTTCCCGGTCTCCGCCATGCTGTGTGATTGTTTTCTTCCAAGCGAGAAAAACTGTTCTCGATGATGAATTTGGGATCAGAGGGAAAGCTTAGAGTCTCAGTGTTATCAGCTACACTCACGGCTACCATAGAGCACATCGCACGGGTCCATAATCCTCCACCTGAGTGCCAATCAGCTTGTCAGCAGGGTTCTTTACAAAATCGTTGATTGAACTATCATTATTAGCCATCCGAGAGCAGCCGAGAGATGTTTCTACGGATATTGGACAGCCATGCTGACATTCTGTTTCGGTCGCAGGCTACGACTCTTGTCAACGATTCCCCTGAAGATCTTGAAGCAATTTCCTTGCTGGACCGTCTTATCAGCCTTCGAGAGCGACTTTATTCTCAATCACAATCCGTTCCTCAGGTTCTCCTTCAGCATAATGCAATCGACCGCTATACCGGACTCGGCGACAACTCCGCTCTCGGAAAGGCGTTCACTTGCTCTCAGGCTTCCCCTGCACCTCTCGACCCCCTCGTCTCACCTACGACGCCTCTGGTCGCCACTCGAAGCAAAAAACTGGAGTCTCAGCTTGCGTACAACGGCTACCTCATGGCCATGGCCTTTGACAGCGGATTTTCTGCGGATGTCTCCGCTTCCCCAGCTCCCGTCACACTTGTTCGTCGAATCGAATTTGCCCAGCAGTGTGCCGACATCGCTCACTATATGCCAATGGCATCATTCACCGATACACCCGCACCTCTCGACATTTGCACAGACCGGATTGCAGTCGCTGGACACGATGAGTTCGCTCCGCGGCTGCCTCTCGATGGCTATCCTCCGGTGACGGCTTGTCACCTCTCCGCGCAAGGCTATATGACCACAGCATCTGGCGCTTTCTTCCCTCACGACACATCAGACTCACAGACGTCCCCGGACTCTTACTCCTCGCAGAATATCTCTTCCAAACATGGCTCAACGCTTGCTGACATGCCTACAGACCCTGTCGCATTGGTTCTCCACAATGAATCTCCCGCGCAATTCGTTCAAGACAGCTACTATCCAGAGTCACATCTGGCTCCTGTTGCTATGACAGCGAAAGGGCGGTATAGGTCGGAGGATTCCAGCTTGACGGACAACGGATCACTGGCATCCCTCGGAACCACTTCGGGATGCTACCAGCACTCAACCTCTAATTTTTACTTGCAGGCTGCCGCCCCGAAGGACATCTTTTGCGCTCCCGACATACAGAAGCTCGGTCACACGTTCTCTCTGGCTCCAGCGCCTGCCTTGTTCTCTTGCTGTGGGAAGCGGGCAGACAAAGAGTCCCCATCTCCTCCCAGCAGCAGTCAACAGACCAACGAGGACAACCAAAGCAAAGAGGGAACATCAGGAAAGAAGCGCAAAGCTCGAAAGCGGAGCGAGGATAGGCCTGAGTCGGCTACCCCAAGGAAGGCTCTCGGGAAACAAGAGAAGGAGGTGCGATTGAATTGGCGCAGGTGTAAGTTCTCATCAGACAAGTCGCCGTGACACATTATGGAGCTGACCTTTGTTTATTCATAGGCGAGGATCATGCTAGAATCTTCAACGTCTACCAGCCTTGGGTGGATGAGTGCACAAAGTGTCGGATGTGCGGTACCGTGACCGCCTTGATTTGCAAGCTCGAAGATATCGGCAAGGCCGCACGTCACGCCGTACGTGGGGCCGCTGGCAAGAGGAGGACGTCTGTCAAGGCTAGCGCTATTGGGAAATGTTCAGCCCATTCGTCACCAACCCTCAAGAGCAAGAAGACTACAGAAACAGTTCGTAGAAAGATAAGTCGAGAAACTCTTGCATTCCGAAGAAAAAAGGAGAATCGGGTCAAAGCTTTGCTGAGTGATGGAGATGCTGGACGAGAGGAGATGCAGCGATTTGTTCCACTCGAACGCGTCGAATTGCTCTACACCTTGACCAAGATGTATGGAGTCCCGGAGACTTGGTTGGGAGAGTGAGCGGTGGGAGAAGGAACTGCAGAAGAGGTAGCTTGGCACGTCGGTATATGCAGGAGACACCGTCATCCCAAAGCGATCTTGCCTGTCTCTGATGGCTTTAGCAGCTGGTAATGTACATATACAACCACCTTACTTCCGATGCGACACCCTCGATGCAATACATTTTTTCGAGGTGATACGACCGGAGTGATATATGATCAGCTGAAGTATGACTTTACGACCCTCCCACACGCGAATGCAGCTCCTGGTACTTGATCACTGCATAGTGCTGCGCCTACCATTCCCCCTGTCACCATAAAGTAAAGACATAAAACCCACTGACATGTAAGATACGCGACGATGCCCGCATTCAGGGCGGGAGGAGATGCGACTGCATTTCCAGCAAACTATAACATATGCGTGCGAAGAGTTGCTGATCATCATCTCGGTACGGACGTTACATCGTTTGTGTCGTCAAGATCGTTATATTGCGTAAAGGCATCATTCGTCGAGACATCAGACGCGTGTCGCCTGGCGCCCGGTTTCCACCGCGAAAGTCAACACTCGTCCCATCAGGGCTGACATCTCCTTTTCTTCATCAAGCAGTCGTTGTTCCAATGTCGCGTACCGCTTCTGTACCGCTTCGGGCGCTTTGGCAGTGTATGGTATACCCAAGTACCGCCTCTCCACTTCGTTCTGTGCTGGATGCGGCTGCGGGCTGGTGCTTGGTCGCATCTGGTCCGCTCGAGCTTGAATGATATTCATCATGGTCGTAAAGCCGAAATCATCATCCAGTATGATGGGTTGACTCGGCTTGCTGAGAGGCTGGCGCATCGCTTCGGTAGCTTCGCTCATGCCGAACGGTCCGTCGGACTCTGCCGGAATGGTGCTGAGTGTTGGGGCCGCGTTCGATTCCCGCTGGACTGATACATCGGACAAGATCGATGCGATGGATGGTTGCTGGCGCTGATGTCGGGCGCGTGGAACGTAGCGAGCTGCGGATGCGCGAGGGGTGGTCACAGCCATGGCTTGCTTGATTGCCGGTGGTGCCTTGCCGATAATGGGAGAGAGCGACGCATCTCGACCCAAGGCGTAAGATATCTCCGACTCGGAAGGAGACGCGGCACGCGGCGTTCCCTCGACTGATGCGGCCTTGCGATCCAACGGCACGGGTGTTGATGACCTGTCATTCTCTTCGGCTTGAAACGACATGGCCATATCGATGATCCGATCCAGCTTGTTGGCAATGTCCGTCGCATTATCGGGGCCCGTATGCGAGATGGCGCGTTGAAGTAAATCGGGTTTGACGGGCGGCATCGTCGAGTGGGATGGGATGCTCTCGTCGTCCGGCATCGGCGTGCTCGGTGCCGTCCTGTAGATCGACTGATCCGTGGTCTGCCTGTTGAATCCCGGAATGACAGGAGACAACAGCGTCTCTTCCGTATCCTCTGTCTTGGAATCCAGCTCGGCTTGAACTACTTGGCTGATATCGATCGTATCGCCATCATTACTGATATACGAATACCTAACGTGTTCTTCCCCGTCAATCGTGATGCGCGAGCTGCGCACCGTTCCCCTGTCCGGCAAGCGAACGTCCAGTCCGTTCTCCGTGTTTTCCTGGGCACTCAGGAGCGCATGCTGTTTGGCGCGCGACGCCGCACGCTGCTCGGCAATGATCTGCTGCGTCGTCTTTGTCGGCGTCACATGCGGCGAGTCGACCGATCGACGGCGCTTCACCTCGACCTCATCCAGCGCAACCTTTGGCGAGCCCGGCGGATTCGCCATCACGCGCCGAAGAACGAACACGGGATCCGTCGGCTGGATGTCTTCCTGCGCGGCTCCGGGAAACTCTCGTGACCGACGGCGCATCTCCTTGCTCATTTGGTTGTACTTGAAGACAGGCGGCTCCCGATACGCGTCCAAGACGCGAGAGTTTGGCTGAAGCGGGACTAAGAGGGAATGAGCGACGGTTGTGTCGCGATATCAAGGACGTACCTTCTTCATCCCCCACACGCGCAACCAATCCATACCTGACCCGCATCATGCTCCGTCGCTTGGAAATCTTGTCTTCGACATCATCGCCGCCGGCCACCACCCCACTTATTCCAAACCTCTCCAGCCCCGCCTCGATAACCTCGGCCACCATCGCATTCCTCGGCACCAACAACAACTTGTGGCTGGTCCCTGATTCGCTTGATCCACGCTTCACGATCCTGGCGACCTCGGTCTCGGGATCAAGTCCCATGCCTTCGGGCAAGTCGGCCGAAGAAACGGCGACCTGCATGCTGAACCGCGCCGTCGGTGATCCCGCGGAGCTTGCAGGAGAGCCATCGGCGTCGGTCCCGACGGACAGGTAAGGGAACGGCTTGGCGCGTGTGGGCGTAGTCGGTATGCTGTCGGTTGATGTATCCGCTGGAGGCGGACGGGAACGACGGTGCAGGAAAAGCTTGACGCTCGAATCGTCGCTGTAGTCGTTGGATGCAAATTTGCGTATGACGGGATGCTGGGAGAGGTTGGAAGCGATAGAGGAAATTGAGCCGATGGAGGATCGTCGGATGCGATTGACGGCTTGATCGTCGTCGTACTGCGCGCTCATGGCGAAAAACTTTTCCAACACTTTTTCGTCGTCGGCCAACTCGACCTGTTCCCCGTCGGCTTCCTTGATCACGAGATAATAGTCCTCGTTCGACGGCAGCTGAAGCCGCTGCACAGCCTGCTGCACAAGCCGCTTGGCGTTTGTCTCCTCATTCGTGAGCACCGTCTTGAACGTGTTCTCGGACTCGACCGTCTCGCCGGCGAAAACACGCAGCACCGTCAACTCGCCAAACGCGTGGACGCTCGGGTGAACGATGATGCTGCCCGGTCGACCGGTTGAGAATGAGCCGGAATCAGAGACACCGAGGCGGGAGGAAAAGGTCGAGTCCGTCAACTTGATCGCCGAGTCGATTGTGCCCGATCGCGCGACGTATTCGTGGTACCGCTGGTGCTGGTCCATCGGCTGGACGCGCATCGGTTGATGATCGGATGCGGCCAAGGGCGACCCCGTCGGTCCTTGTGCAGCACTCTGCGAGCGATTCACAAACGATTCGTCCGATCCGCGCGCCTTGTCCTCGTCCACCGCCGCCGCCGCCGCCGCCGTCGGCCGCGCCTTGTCCCTCTTCTTGAACAGCCCGCTAAACACCCCACTCCGCTTCTTCTTTGCCGTTCCTTCCTTCCTTTTCCGTCCGTCGAGGTCTGGCGACGCCGAGTCGGAACGCGCGGTCGATGCGTAGGACGCGGAGGAGACTTGGGATGCCGTACTGACGCTGCGAAGCGAAGGCGACGCGCGCTGGTTCTCGAGCGGGGAAAGACGCATACGATCGATAATATCCGCCGGATGCACGTCATTCTTCACTGCCTCCTCGCCCCTCGGCTCCTCCCGTGGCGTTTCGGGCCTCGCAACACCTGTCGAAGGTCCCCGCGCGACACCCAGCGCGCCGTACCGCCCGGACGGACTGTCCCTTCCCTCGACGGCATGCTCGACAATACGCATCTGCGACTCCCGCGCAGCGGCATCGGACCACGCGATCCCGTCGTCTGGCTCTGTGGGCGGGTCCTCGACGGTCGGAGTGGTCTCCACGTGCGCGGCGTAGGATTGATGAGCGGTTTGCGGTGGTGGGGTGGTGACGCTCGTGACTTGACGGGACATGATCGTTTCCTCGGCATCCACCTCGCCGTCCTCGTCCATCACCGTCAACTCACTCTCGATCAGCCCGGCGTCGTCCTCGTTCTCGTCGTCATCGGAGCAGGAACTTGCGTCCGACCAAGTGACGCCGGGATGATCGACGTATGTCGGGGCCGCAAAGACGACGCTTTTCCGGCGTGAACCGAGGGTGCGCGCGTGCGGGGATGATTGGCCGGGATCGAGGGAGGGGAGGGCGTGAGTGGTGTAGTGTTCGTACGTGATGGCGTCTTGCATTTCCTCGCTTGTTGCGTGTCCGAGCTGAGGAGACGCGTCAGCCGAGGAGACGAGCCGAGAGGGAAGGGGAAACGCGCGCGCCGCACCTCGACATTCCGATACTTGTTCAACCTTGCCAACCTCTCCCACGGCGTCTCGATATTCTCCGCGGGAATATACCCGACCTCCTCGGTCTTCAACACCCTGACCAACCACCAATACACGTTTGAATCATCGAGCAGGACGAGCGAGTCGCCCTTGATGACGCTCGCTTGGCCGTCGACGGTAGCGACAAAGGTGTGGAGGGCGTAGGTGAGCTGGAAGTCGATGTCTTCGTCGGGGATGCTTTCTTGATCCGAGTCGTCGGTGTCGGGGCTGTCGGTGTGCATGGCGGGCGGCGTGAGGAATGCGATGCGATGTGATGAGAAAGGGAGGGATTATTGTTGACGATTCACTCGACATTACCGCGTTTGTTTGTTTATTTGCATCCGCACCGCCCCCCGCCCGGCCCCCGCTTGAGTGAGTTGCGCTGCATGAGGGTGACTCATGACGGCCCGCCATCACCCGTTCCTTAGCATTCCCCCTCCTCCGCTCCTTCGCCACGCCACGCCACGCCACACCACACCATGTTCAAGCCCAAACCACTCCACACCACCCCCACAGTCGACCACACCCTCTCCCTGCGCGACCCGCAATTCTACCGCCCAGGCCATCTCCGTTCCCTCGGCCTTCAAGGCGAGCTCTCTGCCCTCGCGTACGACCCGCTCCTGGGCCTGCTCGCGGCGGGCACAACATCGGGCCTCGTGCATCTTTCCGGATCACCCGCGTTTAGCTGTACCGTTCCGCTGTATCCTGCGCATGTAGGTACAGCGCAAGGGAGGCATGCGGCCCAGGCCGGGTGCAAGTTTGTGGTATTTCATCCGGGCGAGAGGCTCGTCGTCGTGGATACGCAGAATACGATTCACGTGTGGACGCTCGGCAAGGGGGCAATGGATGATGCCAAGGGACTACCACGGAAGACGGCGTGTGTGAGTTTGTATGGGGATGTTACGTATCTAGAGCAGCCGAGCGTCGTCGCGGGGCATGTCGGCATCGCGTTCAGGGATGGCAATGTCGTCTGGTTTGATCTAGAGAGGGCGGTCGTGGCGCCGTATAAGTGAGTCTGGGGGAAACGCCAGGGGCATCGTATCTGATCTTGGGTAGGGTCGGGAATTGCTGGCAGCAGTACGAGGAACGGTTGAGGAGGAGTGGAGTTAGGGGGAGGACGAGCAGGTGAGTTTGACGAGGTCCGGGCTTGAGCAGGATGGCAGATGGACGCAACAAGATTCTAGAATGGCCTGAACGACAGCTCGATAGCCCATCTTCCCTTACGTCTCACTGATGTTCTTGCGCCCAGATCAGATGCCGTCTGCATGGCCACCTCCCCACGGGATCTCAACTCTTTGCTCATAGCATACGAAGGCAAGTCTTTTGCTCCGTCTCATGGTGCATGCTGACGTTCCACAGGAGGAGTCGTTCTGTGGGACATCAAGGAACGCGCCGCGCTCAAGACATTCGAGATGGTGCTTCCTCCCGGCTCACCTGGCGGATCAAGTTACATGGATCCAGTAAGCCGTCCCGCGCCACACCGCCCTGACGGAACAGCTAATCGCCTCGCAGGCAATCTGGTCAGAACGCACGCCCGGCGTCACAACCATCGCCTGGCACCCGGACGGCACCACTTTTGTCGTCGGCCATGAAGACGGCTGCCTCGCCTTTTGGTCCATCGAGGATCCCGATAAACCTCTACTCGTACGCACGATCGAACGCGAAGACGTCAATATTGCCGACGCCGAATCCCTCTTTGATGCCGGAGCGCTTGATTCGCAGACGCGACGCGGCGCAGCGGGGGACGCGCGGCCGGGGGAGCGGGAGCCCGTGTTCAAGCTTGCGTGGGTGTCGTTTCCCGATGAGGCGAGCCTCAAGGCGTTGATGGCTGCGCAGGGGACACCGCAGGCGGGAGAGCCGCTGAAGAATGCGACGGTCGAGTATGCGGACCGGGGAGAGTCGGTGTTGGTCGTGCTGGGAGGGTGTGTTGTTGGTGCGCCGCCGGCGATTCATTTGTTGCAGTTGCCGGCGTTTGTGCAGCCTTCGCAGTCTGCGGGGACGAGTCAGGGCTTGACCCTGGTCCAGCGGAATGCGTTGAGGGATTCGTTGGCAGTCACGGGAATCACGACGTATCCTTCGACGACGCCCGCCGAGGACTTTATCCTCATACCGAGATCATCGCCCCACTTCAACCTCTGCCACGATCCCATCGCCATCGTCATCTTCCTCACGGCAGATCCATCACTTCCGCCAATTCAAGGTCCACACGGCGTACGCAGCGTCGACGCTTGGGAATTCCCGCCGCCGCGATCGGATGTTGTTCCCGAGGATACAGGCCGCAAGAAATTCCACACTGTAGAGGATGAAGTCCACGGACTGGTACCCATGACGGCCGCACCGGTATCGCCCGCCTTTCGAGGCGGTCGTTCGTTATCCACCGCTTCTTCCCCGGGTGGATCACCATGGCGAATGCCCTGGACACCACCACCGGCAGCATCCCCGAATCCATTCTTCACGCCGTCCGGCATGCCGCTTCGTGCGCGTCCGCCGCGGCCCTTCCGCCTGCCCTCCATCTTCTGGACAGGCCGTACCAACGTCCACGGCTGCGAAATCTATCCGCTCGAGAACACGACGTTCACGCGGTTGATCTCGTGGTCGATCACGCAGCAAGACGGCGAGAAGCCAAGGTTGCCGGGATTGACAGGTGGGATGGCGGTGCCGGATTTGTCGAGTACGAATGCGCCGGATCCGGGGGTCATCAAAATGGAGAGTTATCGGGTACTCGTGACGTATTCTGCCGATGGATGCGTGAGGTAGGTCGTGCGCGGTCCTGGGACACAACGCTGATCATTGGGCAAAGATTCTGGGATATAAGCCCCCACATTCTTGTTCTGCCGACTCCGCTCCGATTCGAGTACCCCAATCCTCTGCCGCATTTGACAATCTCGCTGGCAACAATACTGCAGCATCCCTCAATGTCGCACCTACCCCTCGCCCAGCTGTATCGATTGGACCCGGCCAAAGTCCGCATCACCGGTGTCGAACTCGCCAAGCAGAGTCTCGAAGTAGCGATACATGTGCAAACGGGAGAAGTCTTGGTGTACAAGTTTGGCGAAGCCGATGCTCGTCTGGCAATGGTTGAGCCGACCCAGATCCATACCGACGCGAGCTATTTCCCTTCCGATGCGAAAAAGGAGGATCATGTCGAGGAATTGACCAGTATTTCGCATCTGGCCAACTGGAAGTCGGATGGTTTCAAGCCGGCGACCGTGTTGACTACGCGACGTGGGCCTGTAGTGGATTTGGCCATGTCGGATATCGGCAAGTCTGTTGACGCCACGATATTCAGCGTGCTGATCCGATATATATCTACAGGTTTCCTGGCAGTCGCTTACGCCCAAAAATCGGTCATTATCGTCGACCTTCGTGGTCCCGACGTCATCCTTCGCGAAGGCTTTACAGAAGAAGGGCTGCGCGTCAAGAAGAAGAAAAAGGGCAGTCAGAACGTCCCGGCGGATTCTTCGCAATGCTGGACGATCAAGTGGACAATCTGTCGTTTAGGGCAAGATCATGGTCTTGCGCCACGACTGGTCGTGAGCTATGCTCGAGGGTGAGTACATTTTACCGCGGGCGATACGGAGCTGACGATCGCAGGTTGACTAAAATATATACCCTGAACACTGTACTGGGGGAATGGATGGTCGAGACAAAGCCCATCACATTCAACCACGACAGCTTGTCCAACCCGATCAATAACTATATACTGGATTTAGAAAGCGGTGCCGAGCTCGTCGCTTCTCCTGACGCGTTCAAGCAGGCCATGGGTACGGGAGCTAATGGCGCCAATTCGGTCTGGCTCGCCATCTCGAAACGATCCATCCGCAGTCAGGTCAACTTTTCTGGCGAAAAGCTGGCCAAGGTGGACCTCATCGAGACCGACGAAGTCTGCCGCGCCGTCGTTTTGACGAAGAACGGTAGGTCCGCTACCGGTGTCGCTACATTGCTGACTGCTCTCCAGGTTTGCGAGTTCTGGTGACCGTCACAAAGAGTGGATCTGCCAATTTCTACAGTCTGCCAATGTTGGAGTTTGTTTACCGGCTGGACCTTAACTTGGGCATCCAGGCGTGAGTTCCCCTGGCGCTGGAGTGGTCCCTCGCTGATCCCCTGCAGCAAACCTATGGGCCACCTCTCCTTCGACTCGTCTTCGGGCGACTACATCGAGTACCTTTCCCCAGCAGAAATCTACCTCCGAACCGTGTTCAATTATCGAAAGCCCTTGACTCCGCGCGTAGATCCGGCTACCACAAAGCATGCCGCTCCTCCACCACCAGTTCCTTCGACGGCCACATGGGGTGTCACCTCATGGATATGGGGAGGAGCTCCGATGACAGGCGCACAGTTTGACGCGCTGAGTGAGTGTAACCTGCCGACAACAGAATACTACTGACGGCATAGCAGTTGCCGGCCCGAATCGCCCTCCAATACCGAAACCGGCAACGCCCGTCAAGCCAGCGAAGCCGCTTATATCGTGGGGAGCTATTCCGGAGAAAAAGGAGCCGGCTTATCAACGGCCGACTGTCACAAAACGCACTCCGAGTCGGACAGTCCCTGGAACAGATTCGCGACAGCGGGTGGACCTGTATGAGCAAATGACTAAAGCCGCGGCTGAACGAGGGTATGTCGCACGATGAGTCTCTAGAACCGTCTAAGCTGACAAGATTCGCAGAAACATCCTCGAGGGTCTTGAGAACCAGATGACAAACATGACGACTGCTGCTGCCGACATGCTCAAGTCGGCAAGGAACGCCGCCGTAAGTGCGAAGAGTAACGGGTTGGCGCTGGTCATTCACGTTGATTTCTCGCCAGGCGAAAGAATCGGCAAAGGCAACCGCGAAATCCATATTCAAATTCTGAGGTCCTTCTTGTGGTTTGCGTTCTGACACACTTGGGATCGCTTGATACTACCATCACCCAGCAGAACCGGGATCGACCCAGTCTCGTCGATTGCACCGGAATTAGCGGCCGCTTTAGAATGCGCCGCGTTGCCAGCAGCTTTGAGTGACAGGAGGGTACTGTTGTGACGTCGATGGGATGTGACTGGTCGAACTACTTCTACCTGATCCTTAAAATCGATCATCCGCAGAGCAACATCCGACTTTCAGTACGCGCCAGTATCTCGCCTCGCATCCGTACTGCACCACATGGTGAACTTCGGACTCTGTCGTAAACTTCTAACCCGTCAGAGGTCATGCTTCTTAGCCGACAAATTCATGCCAGGCGGTTAGCATTCGGGTCAAAGGCCTATATATGGATCTTTTAAATTGTACAGTTTTCTCTGAGAGTTGTATCTCGATTTGGTATCCGCAATCCAATTCACTAACCTTGCTTTCCCTACATCTCCTTGTCTAACTTTGATTTGCCCAGAAATATCCGTCTCAGGATGCTGCGATGCGTAGAGCCAGTGCTCCTCGCAGAAGAGTAGGTAGAACTCGGGCTCCGCGGATCTGTCCTCGATTCACTCTCCACCATCGACGACTTGAGCGTTGACGGGGTCATTGAGACGTTTCCCGTATCTTGACTGACATCGGTGTGCTGACTTGTCAGAACGTGCGTCGTCTCCGAATCGAGGGAAAACGACCTCTGAGGAAGCGAAGGCGACGCCTCTTTCTGTTGATTCTGCTTCTCATGGGGATAACGGATGACCAATGAATCTTTGAGTTGTTCAAAAGAGCTGCGCAATTCCGCTACCCATTTTAAAGTGGATTCCTGACGTCGAAGATTTCCAGCTGTGTAGTGATCAAGCTCTTTCCGTCGGGTCCCGAGATCTCCTATCATTTCAACGGTCACATCACAGTCGTTGAGCAACTCCATCAGAGTTTGCTCTGGCTTCAACATCAATTGACATTCACGCTCGAGCCACCACCACTCGTCACGGCCAAGCGATCCTGCTGAGATCTCACCACTACTACGATGAACCGCTGGGCAAGGTAGTGCCAGGGCGATGTCATTGATCAATCGCAGTAGCTCGAATCCGGGAAGCTCGAGAAAGTAGCTCCGCAAACTCAACCAATCTTCGTCAACGTAGCTTTCGTGCTTCAGAACATGCAATTCAAATTGGCCGATATTGGTAAGTTCCCGGTCCCCATTGGAGGAATAGCGTTGCATACAGAGCTTGAGCTGATCATACTTCGCCTTCGCATCTTTAAATAGATCGGGTGCTGTCCATACCATGGAGATACTGGGCTCGAGTGCGTCCGACACATGGAGCCGTATATATGCTACGAGCTCGAGAATCCTGTCCAACCATGCAGATTCGGTCGAATTCAGGTAGAACGTCGTTCTCATGGAGCGTGAATAGGATTTCGATTGAGCGATGGTAGAGCACTCATCAATGGCGGGGTCCATGATAAAAACTTGAGCTTTAGGGAATAGTGGTCGGTAGGGCTTGACGTGTCGGATCGGCGATAAAGCCTTTCTGCGGCCGTAAATAAAGGATATTGCCTTGCAAGAGAGCTGCTTCCCAAGATCTCCGTTCACAAACAAGACTCGAGCATTCCGATATTGCCTTATGCATGCATCAAAGATAGTCCAGCTGAACACTCGTATCGCTTTCGGGCTGACCCCCTCCTGAACAGTGACAAAGGACGACATTTACATCAATGGAACAGTCTGTCGTGATCCTCTGGCTCGTCAAATAGATGAGAACCGGCTTGGGCAGACTAGCTAGGGCCTGACGGGTATTGTTAGAATGTTCACGGCCGAACGCTTACCGCGCGGCACCGCTTGTCACACGCAAGTCGTAGCTTCCCAGCGAGATACGCCCCAGCAAGGCCCTTACTAGGGTATCGTTCCTGCTGGGAGCATGTTCCCATACTCGGTTCCAGCGCTCTGAGTAGAGGGTGGTTCATGAGGAGCGCTTTTGCATGTTATTCCCGATGCGGCCTCACAGTATCAACTAGCCGTGCATTCTGCGTTGGTTGATTTGATACAGCTTGAACTATGATTTACCCCATCATACATAATACGATGCATTGTTTCAGAAATGTCGCAGGAATGCCCAGTTTCGACAAACATCGGTGTTTCACACTGCAGTGTACGGTATAGATGAACCTCGTTACAACCAAAGTCGGTATTTCGAACCGCTGACATCGTCGATATGACATCTAACTCTGCGAGCATATTTGGGAAACTCGTTATGGACATTCGCGGTTTACGCCTTGTTGAGATCATTTCACGACTGCTAGGCAGACACTCCTCATTATTGAGCTTGGGTTCGGGCGCGTCGCGCAATCGCGCTTGGACAGAAAACATTTTCTTTCGCCACGGCTTATATGCGAACCTATCCTGTCTAGTTGTATCCTGCTCACCTGTGAAGCCAAGGCATTCAATAGTTGATCTTGGCTTAACAGGTGAGTACTACTTGTATTATACGTATTCGAAGGCATTCAATAGTTGACCTTGGCTTAACACTAATCACATAATCGCTTGAGCTTCACAATATGTACGCAGACTTTGCGTAGTCTAGATGACAGAGATGTCCCCTGATTGGTCTCTGTATCGAGCTTTGCGGTTGCCTCATGACAGGTATTGCGAGGGCATTCTCCATATGCCACCATGTTATGATGTATGCTCGCGCGCGACATACTATCACTCCATTGCCTGTTTCACTTTCGCTCCGCCACTATGTTTTGATGCCCTCGAAATGATTTCACTTCCGCCATCGGTTTCGATCAGCTTCCTCCTGCCATCCAGTTCCTATACTATCGGCGCTTGTTCTAAGACCCCAGGAGGTTCGAAGCATCTGAGCCGGCGGTAAACGATGGGACGCTTATTGATGGATCGGGTGGGAGTGGCGTGGAGCTTCCGGTTGTAGATTTGTTGTCAACGCTGGCCACGGTCGTCCGTGATGTTTGCTCTGTCTGTACTCCGGAGGCGCCAGAGCTCTCAAATGAGGCAGAGATTTCTGAGCCGCAATGACCGCTGGCAGGTCGCTGAAGTTCATATTTCTGCAAGACACCTTCTAGGAAATTTCGAACATCCTCAAAAGAGATACTGGAATGATGTTCCGCCCAGGACACGCCCGATTCTGCGCGACTCGCCCACATGTTAAAGAAAGCCTTGGGTTTGCCTTCGCAGACCGTGATCAATTCTCGCAATTTACCTGACCTGAAGGTCAAGGTCTGTAGGCCTTTGGTCTCCGAATTTATCCACCATTGGTCCGAGCCTTGCGCCCCATTCTCTACATCCGGCTGATGAAGGCAAGACATCTCGAACTCCACAAAAGAAAGCACAAGACGGAAGTCCGGAGTATCAAACAGGCCTTCCAGCCAATTCCTCGCAAGAAGTGGTACTTCATCGAAGCTGATTCGCGTAACATCGTAGGCTTGCAGGACCATGTTCGCTGCGGAAATGCGTGGAATACAACACCTCCCTTCCTTGGGCATCGTCTTGATCCACTCTTCGAACTCGTCTACGAAAGAGTTGCGCGTACTGTTGGGTATTCTCACGGAGTCCGCGTAAGTGGCGGAGAATAATCCGGAAACATTGTCTCGCATTGCCCTCACACCTTTGTACAGCTTCTCGAACTTGCTCTGCAGATCTTTGTCAAGATCTTGGGACCAGGCGATTGCTTCGAAAGGTTCGTTTGAGTGTTGCATGGCTGACGGAGGGAGGAAGTATTGTTGGCGGATAGAGGCGTCGAATGAAGAATGGATTCTGGTTGATTCCGGCCACCTCGTGCTGATGCACGGGGAACGGCGAGAGAGAACTGGCTATAAATCGATTTAAACTCTCTTGAGTATAGGTTCAGTGGAAAGTTTCGACAATGGAGGCCAGTCAGGGGTAAGCTCATCCAAAGCCACCACGCCATAGCACGTTATTCTAAGCTCGTCGACACATGCACTCCTTTGTAAGGAAGATGCGCTCGTACACGATGCTACCCTTATCTGCACTCGAGTCTTGCAGAAGGGTTCTGGCAGGGATCTGATCAGAGTCTATGCTGCAGTAGTTGCGCTCAGAGATAAGTCGGCGCTGTTGATGTATCTCCTTCCCGGTCGTTTCCATTCATTTCGGCTCCTCTAAAACGCTTTCACGCGAGGGCAATGTTGCCTTTATCTTCTTGGCGTGCAGGCGATAGGTACCAGCCGATCTCGTTTGCCAATGATTTCTGCCCTTATCTCCCTTTTCGCCATGGTTCCATCTCTTCCCACACAGCCACTGTAGCTACCAGGACTTATAGCTTGGCAGCTGTCTGCGCCGTCTTGGGCATCACATTCACTTTTGAGTGGAACCCGCTCGCGATCAACTTGTTCGTTTGCGCGTTCCGGATCTAGAGGAAAGCACCGTCAGGGAATCAAGCGTGTATCGGTAGATTCTTGGGACGGATACGCACCTCGCATCGCATGTTGGCGATCTTGCCGCCGACATTCAACGTCTCCGAGATGATCTTGAGCTTTGTTCCCCTAGATGCAAAGGGTCAGCTAAAGCGAAATGGATCTGCACGGGGAGCTTACTCTGGTGCTGGCGCGTGGTAAAGGATCTGCATGCTTTGACTTAGCCCGCCGAGGCCGGACCAGAAGTCTGATGTTGAGAGAGCCATGAGGGGGAGGGACGAGCAGCTGTTGAGCGCACGATGTTCGTTAGCCCTTTCTAAGATCTTGTAGGAAGAAAGAAGGAATACTTGCATATCGATAATGTATGCTGTTGCCGCGCCGTGCAAGACTCCGACGGGGTTCAGAAAGTCTATCAGAACAAACATCAGCTCTTGACTGACCGATAAAAGGACGTCAACACGCTCACCCTTCCTCACTGTCGTCTCGACCACAACCCTCGCCTTCTTCCTCGGCAGCTTTCCTTCCTGCGCGGACGCGCCATCCTCATCCTCGAGATCGACGCCCGTGATGCGGAGGGTATCGTAAATGTTCTTGCCGAATTCGTGGGCGTTGACCGAGTGCTGGGTGACGGCTTTTTGGACGCGGGCGGTGAGGAGGGCGAGATCAGTTGTTTGTGGAGGAGGCATGTTGAGTGAATGGTGCGATATAGGAGGCTGTGGTATCAAATTGAGAGGCCTGCAAAGAGAACGAGTCGACGAGCAGGCTGAATGAGCCAACCACGACTGACTCGAATATATGCATCCTCCGCTGTTCCCCGCTGTCTCGGAAGACCGGCTACTGCGATCCGAGGCTCGCAATCCGCCGGGCGCACCATCAACCTGGCTTGGCAATCTGCATCCGCGACTGCGGCTTTCGTCATGCAGGCGCAGATGACGGCGAGGGAAACGTTTCAAGGCGGCTGGCTGGCATGGCATCAACAACACACCGCTCCCCGGGGATCCCATCATGTCCAACAATCCCTTTTTCAAGGCACAGGCCCAGCCTCCGCCACCGGCGAGCAACAATCCCTTTGCATCGACGAATCCGTTCTGGCAAGCGGGCACGTCGCAATCGGGCGATGCGCAGAACCATCCGCTTTCGCCAGACTATCAACCGGCCGGTCGATCCTCTGTCCTTCATCATGCGGTATCCTCCGTCTCTGCACCTACTTCGGCAGAGCTTACACCGCTTCGCGCGCATTACCTCAAGAAAACGCTGATCAATCTCGAGATTGAACGTGAATTGAATGCGCTTTCGGATCCTTCCCTCGGCGCTGCCGCGCTCGGTCGTCTCGGTCCGCCGTTCCTCATGCTTGACAAAGAAGGGAAACCGATCAAGCGCCGACCCGGAGACGATCAGGGACTGGAAGACCTGCCGTTCATTCGATACATGTTTCACCAGTTTCTCTTGCCGTTCCCGTTCCTCGCGAATGCACCACCAACGTTCTGGAGCCACAAGGTTCAGCCATTCTTAACATCCTTTCTCGCCATCTCGCAAATGAAACTCAGCCCAGCCGTCATGTCCGTCGAAAATGCCTCGGCGGAACCGGACCTCTCGCTGCTGACAGAGGACGAAGTCGCCGAATATCACGAACGCAAGAAACTCTGGGACAAGCTGATCAAGAACATGGCGATGCTCTTTGGCGCCGGCGTACAGCTTTCGAGTGGCGAGGAAGTCGTCAGGATTGGACAGCGTGAATTGAAGCGGCTCGAGGAGCAGGCCGAGGGGCGGCGGCGTCGCGCGAGGGAGCGCGAGGAGAAGGAAGGGTCCGGGTTTGACGTGAATGTGATTTGTGTGCGGACGGTGACGGAGAAGGGACGCGTAAGGAATCGGTCGCATGATGTGAGTTGGCGAGGGATGGGGGACGCCCGAGGACGAGGCTGATTCGGCTCGTGCAGGAATTCATTATCCGGACGAGGAGGAACAAGGCGCCTGATATCTGCGTCTCGCGTCGGTATGGAGATTTCAAGCGACTTGCAGAAGAGGTAAGCGCAGGTTGAATCGTTTCCTGGGATCTCGCCTCTGACGTCTGCTCGCAGCTTCGCACGCAATTCCCCGACGCAAATCTTCCGCCGCCACCACCAAAAGACCGAACGGCCCTGGCCGCATCAAATACCTCAACCCAAGCCGGCGGATCCACCACACCCTACTATTCAATGTACAATCCCTTGCGAGCCATCTACGGAGCAAACCCCGCAGGAACCGGCACAAACTCGCCGACGTATCCATCAAGTCCGCAATCCGGATACAGCTACGCACAGGGATACGACGATGATTCCCCCGCGTCGTCCTCGCGCACCGATACCGTCGATGCTCTCAATGCTTCCTCACCGCTTGCAAGGGAAAAGAACAGACTCACCCTCCGCGCCTACCTCACCGCCATCCTCGCCATCCCGCAAGTCTTAAATTCTCCGATCCTGCGTTCATTCCTGCTTTCGGCGCCAACGACATTGACACCCGCCGAGGCGCTCGACGCACAACGACGCGCGGATGTGGACGCCGTGCGCGAGGAAGGGAGGAAGCGGTTCAAGGAGGAGGCCGAGAAGCGCGTCGAGGCGCTGCGCGAGGGGCTGCGCGAGTTCAAGGGCGATGTCGTCGGCAAGAAGGGCGGGCTCAAGGCGGTGTTTGATGTGGTCAAGCGGGTGGAGAATGTCAAGGATTTGCCAAAGGCGGAGGCGAGTGTATTGGAATGGGGCAGAATATCGTGGGTTTGGACGTTGCCCGCTCGGGTGCCCGCTGATCTTTCCGTAGACTGGCGGCGACTGTCTTTCAAATGTTTGTGGCATCGGATCAGGCGTCTGATACTCTGGCCCAGCTCAAGCGGATTCACGGGTTGATGCCCTACTTTATGCTCAAGGGGATCCTCAAGGTATCGAATCCAATGGCCATGATCCGTGGCGTGCTCGACTTGTTTTTGGCGAGACCGTTTGGCGGACAGAGTCTGATCCAGCGGTGAGCACAGCAAGGTCTGCGAGATACCGCCGACGCTGACGTCGTCGTAGCATGTTTTCGTCATCCCTGACCGAGGATGTGCGCGCGTTGCAGGATGACATTGATGCCGTTGCCGAAAAAGTGGACGATCCCGTGCTGTGCCAAAAAGTGGAGATGTTTGTGACTGCGCCGTTTGAGATCCAGGATATGATCAGGCGAGATGCCAGTAAGTGGTTCTGGCGTCTCGGAATGCAACGATGCTGATTTCTGCTAGTCGCCGAGAAGCAAGACCTGCTTGCCGTCATCCTACGTTCGCCCGAAGCACCATGTCTCGACCGAAACCAAATGCAGCGCGTCTTCCGTGCCAGCCGAGCGTACAAGCAGTACAAGGCGTATCAAGCGGACCTGGATGACTCGGACGATGACGAGGGCCCGGAGAATGACGATGCTTGGCTCTTCGAGGATCTTACCGTCATGATGAAGCTTTTGCTGCGGAAGCGTGAAAAGGAACAGCTGTTGGCGTTGATCTTTGAGGTGAGCAGGGTCTCCATCAACGCGAATTGACGCTGACGAACGCGCAGGGGTCGACATCCGAGCTGTTAAAGGACATTATCACCATCTTCTACTCGCCCTTGGCAACTGTCTACAAGGCGGCCAGCATCGCCGATTCTTTGGGCGATCTACAAAACTTTATCAACGACCTAATCAAAACGGTTGAGGCTGTGGAAGAACGTAAGTGTCGCAAATTCGCATGGCCGCTGCGTCTGACCCTTTGCAGTGAGCCAAGAAGATCCCCAAAGAACAGTGCAAACGTTCATCGACCTCGTCGCAAGGCACGAACAGTCATTCTACTCGTTCGTTCATAAAGTGCATTCCAAGGGACAAGGCTTGTTCGACGCGCTCATGGCCTGGATCGAGCGATTCCTCACGTATGCGCGCGAAGGGCTGAGCGAAAAGATCGACCTCGAGTTTGTTCTGCCTGTTGGCGAAGAACGCTTGGAGATCTTGCGCGAGGTGGACGCCGTGGCGGCGTATCACTACAAGCTCAAGCTGGCATATGAAGAAAAAGTTCGACGTCGTTTCCAAAAGACGGCTGCCACAGACGACGAGGCGGCGCTCATCGACGGCATGATCGCCTCGCTCAATCTCAACGACAGCGTTGTGGGAGACGTGGAGGAAGTCGGAGAGGAAGACGACGAGTCTGACGAGAGTGATGACTCGGAAGCAGATGAACGCTCGGCCGCACTTAACCAAGGGCTCGACGACATGCAGGACTGGAGCGCTGTCGACGGCCGAGGCAAGAAGTCGCATGCGGCCAATTCACCCCGCGGATCTGTGGATTACTCGAGAAGTTCGTTGGACAAGCTGAGGCATCCCGTGCAACACTATCGCGAACGTCATGGCTCGCAGGATACCACACCCGAAAACGAAAAGCGACCGCCGCCGCCAAAGCCGGTGAAGATGCGCAAGAAGCGAGGCGCGGCAGACGTTATCGAGATGCCCGCCTTGCAAAAGATACCCGGACTGACACCGATCATGGTGGAAATGGTGAGTGCCGCGCGGGTCGACGTCAAAACTCTGCTGACTCTCCCCCAGATCCGTCCACTGTTACGTGCGGATCGGCCGGCGCCTCTATAGATAAGGAAATGGAACGCAGGATCTCGTTGTATATCATGACTATTACGCCACAAGAGTACGCTACTGCTGACCCCATCGATTCCGCCTTCCCTTGAATCGATTTTCCGGCGGCGGGGCGCCCATCTGATTGAGCATGTCCTGTTGACTCGGTAACGGCGGGCCTCGTCGTAGACCGCCTGACGGAGGCGGTGGTGGCGGTCCAGAGTGCATGTATCCCTGAGGCACTTGTGGGTTGCCGTATGGCGCACCCATAGGGAGCGTTGGGGTTGGCATTGGTACCGTTAGACCTGGTAGCGACAGAGAATTCGACGGCGGCGCCATCTGAGACGGCTGTGGCGGCGGCGGAGCTGCCAACCCGGGCAACGGCATATCCTCATCTGCGCAAAGCATCAGCCGCACCGCTCCCCTTCCAGATCCTCGACGCAATACGCACCCTGCTCCTCCTCCTCGACCTGACTATACTTTGCCACGCCCAAACTCTGACTCGTCGCGTCCCCGACGTGCCACCGATCGATCTCCTGCCCGCCCTGCGGCCGTGCGCGCGCCCAGAACCGGACGGAACAGTCCCGGCTCGTGGAGGCGAGGACGTGGCCGAGCGGGTGGTACGCAAAAGACCAGACGACCTGGTCGTGCGCTTCTTGAACCATCGTTACGGGTTTTGTGGGTTCCGAGGAGGCCAGGTTCCAGTGGCCGATGGAGCCGTCGTAGCTGCCACTTGTGAGGAGGCTGTTGTGAACCGGGTGCCAAGCGAGCGCTGGTGGGCGAACAGTCAGCGCAGAGAGGGGAAGACGCCGATACGAGACGTACCGGTGATGGGTTCCTTGTGGCCCTTTAACGGCTCGAGCTCCTTGAATGTGCGGATATCAAATAGCCGGATAAGTCCTTCCCCGCCAGCCGTTGCCACAAGGTTCCCGTCGGGACTCCACCGACAGGCATTCACGACGGCACGATGCGAGTGTCTTTACAGGCTCAGCGATAATGCCTTTCGCGAAAGCGTGCGTCCACTCACAGGGTCGAGATATCCTTGCCGAGCCGTGGATCCCAAAATTTCACGAGCAAGTCCTTGCTGCCACTGACGATCAACCCTTTCCACGGATGCCACTCGAGCGACCGCACGTCCCATCCATGCCCGCTCAACACCTTGTCTTCCCGCGCCTCGCCAAACGTCCACACCTTGATCGCCCCGTCGTCCCCGCCCGTCGCAAACTTTTCATCCGAGGGACTGAAACTGATCGCGCGACACGCCTCGCGGTGGGCCGGAATGGTGGTCAGGTTGTTGATGGTCGGCGTAAAGTATTTCAGGGCGCCCGAGTTGTCGGCGGAGAGGAAGAAGGCGCCCGAGTGGGTGTAGGTGAGGGCGTAGATGGGGTGGTCGTGGGCCTTTTTGTGCGGGGTTAGCGTGGAGGGAGAGGAGAAGGGTAGAGGGCTTGCCTGTTTGAGGGATTCAAAGTTGTATGTTCCGGCATTCCATATGGTGAATTGGCCCATCTGGTTGCCTGTCAAGCACCACCGGCCTTCTGGGTTCCACTGCAGGATCCATCAGCGCGCGTTCCTTGCGGAGAGGAGCCGCACGTACCGCGCAGATGCTAACGGGATTCCGCTCTTTGTTCATCGAGCTATGGATGAAGACGTCGCAGACGTCTTGTAATGGGTTTTGACGGTACGCTAGTGGTGGCAGGAGCTGGGAAAGGAGTCAGCAGCGCTCTTGAATCAACATCCTGGACCTCACATTACACATATCGTTCGTACTCGGATGTATCACTGGCGCCACAGGCAACCCCGCCCTGACTTTGCGCAACTAGCCACGTATCAGCACAATAGCCCTCGCAGAGACTCGGGATTAGGCGCACCGTCTGATACCTCGCTGCCCCGGCCGCATAATCTACCGTCCGCCTCGGCTTCAACAACTTGGGCGGCCGCCCGGCAAAATCGACGCCGCCGTTCCAGAGCGCCGAAGCTGCGAGGGCTGCTTCGTATTGCTCGCGCTTGATGGCTTCGTCGGGCGGGGGGTGGGTGGGTTCGAGGTAGCGAGAGGGCTTCCATGGTGGTGGTGGTGCTGCGGGGAGGGCGGTGGACATGGTGCGTTGACGGCGAATAGATTGGAGAGGATGGTGGATGGTTGACTGCTGAAATGAGACTCAACCTTGTAATAAGGAATTCAAGCGGGCGCACCTGGATCCACCTTGACCGTCTTGAGAGCGACGACGACGGCGCAAGTCACATCCCATGCATGCATGTCCACCAACACAATGACAGCCCCCGCACCAGACTTCCAGCCGCCACTCCCCGACGAACCAGAACCCGCTCAAGCGGCACCCGCAAGACCCGCCGCAGAGGTCGTGTCGGAGGACGAAGAGGACGAGGCACCGAGGGTTGATAAAGGCAAGGCGACGCAGGGAGAGGATAATGATGAGGATGATGATGACGAGGTGTGGGATCCCTCGGCGACGAGTGGGAGGGAGGTCGAGGGGAGAAAGGTGGAGGAGAAGATAACGACGGCAACAAGTACGGAGACGCCGCCGCCGACTACGACGACGGATACGGGCGGCTGGCAAGCCGTCTGGGCTCCGGCGCAGAACGGTACGTCTTACGCTCACCGCTCTTCACTCGGACTGAACTGATCGGATTGCATAGCCTACTACTTCTGGAACGCTCATACCGGCGCCGTTCAATGGGAAAACCCGCTCGTCCCGTCCGCGGAATCCCCGAGCGCTCCACCGCTTCCCAACGAACCCGCGCCACCGGGCTCCTCCACCGCATGGGACGCCGCCTCCGCCATTCCCGATCCCGCCTCCCAGGAAGCCCTGCCACCGATCGACCCGGCCCTCGCGCACCTCCTTCCGGCGTCACAGCGCCCGGGGATGAACACTTCCGCCGCCGACGCCCATCTGTACCAATCCGCGCAATTCAACGCGCGCACGGGCCGCTTCACTGCAAACGACTATGCGTACACGGTCGATCACCTTGCTGAAGCGAACCGTGCGCGGCGGCAGGAGGAGGCGTTTTTCGATGTGGCAGAGTGGGAGAGGGAAAAGGAGCGGGAAGTGAAGCGGCGGCGGGAGGCGGAGGAGCGCGGGGAGCAGCCGCGCAAGTTGACCAAGAAGGACATGGATCGGTTCCGGGCCAAGAAGCAGGAGCGCAAGATGCGGAATCATGCGTGGCTCAAGGGGTAGCAGGATAGCAGGGGTAAGGGGGCGGGTTGTAGTCATCCATCCATCCATGTATCCAAAGGTGCCGAGGTGCGCCCCGCACAAGCGAGATGAGATTATTATGTGGGCAGCGTTCAGTATATGGCATCGCATCGCATGGCACCCACCCCGTCCCCCCCTCGCTCCCCATCCACGCACACCATGCAGCCCGTCCAGCTCCGTCCGGGCACAGAGACCATCAGGTTTCGCCGACCCACACCGGCGCAGCCCGCACAGCAGCAGCCAGAGGTCGACAAGTTTGGCGGGAAACATGGGCCGGACGTCAAGGGATGGAAGCGACGGCATATGGGACTGCTGCAGGATCTCGTGGGACGGTGAGCCGGTTGCTTCATCGGGAAGAGAGGGCCAAATGCTGACGAACGGAGCAGACAGCAGAATGGACCTTTCCTCCCGGGGTTCTCTTTCGCCGTGAGGCTGCTCATTCTCGTGCGTGTCACCGCGGCCATGTACTCCAACATCCAAGACTGCGACGAAGGTGCGTTGTCGAACGGTGCGCACACATCCCGTTCCGGCCCTCCCTGACACTTTCCCGCAGTGTTCAATTTCTTCGAGCCGCTGCATTATTTCCAGTACAATACCGGTTTCCAGACGTGGGAGCTCAGCCCGGAATACGCCGTCCGTAGCTGGGCGTACATTCTCCTGCACTGGCCGTTTGCGCATATCGTTCCAGGCCTGATGAGCTTGCCCAAGGTACGCCTCGGCCATACCCAAAAGACTTTGCCAAGCTGACGGCCAGGCCAGCGCGCATCCTTCTTCTGCTTGAGGATCGGCCTCGGCATCATCTGTTCCATCTGCGAAGCCAAGTTTTACCGATCCGTCGTCGAGAACATCAATGAGCGCGTGGGCAGGTACACCCTCGCCATAATGATCCTCAGCGCGGGCATGTGGAACGCCGGTGTCGGTCAGTCCCCTTCTGAATGTCTCCCCACGTTCGCGGGCTGAATCGTTTGCATACCCGTAGCTTTCCTCCCTTCCTCGTTCGCCATGAACCTGACCATGCTCGCGTACGCCTACTACCTCGACCCGAGCACGACGGATGCACGCGGTGATCGTCGCGTGACGATGGCCACCCTCGGTTTTGCCATCGCCGCCATCGTCGGCTGGCCATTCGCCGCGTTGCTGGCGCTCCCGTTCGTGGTCGAGGAAGTGTTTGTCAAGAGCGGTGATGAGGTCGTCGGCGAAGGGGTCGTGTTTGAGTGGCGGGTTGAGCGGATTGCGAGGTTGATTAAGGCTGTTGTCTGTGCGGCCGCCGTGGCGGTGAGTCCCCTCTCCAAGTCGCTCTGGCCACTCGCTAAAGCCCCCCCCCCCCTCCCCCTCCGCAGATCCCCGTCATCGCGTTCGACTCGTGGGCATACGGGAAACCGACTTTTCCGACGCTCAATATCGTCCTGTACAACCTCTTCTCCGGCAAGGGACCCGAACTATACGGCACGGAGCCGCCGACGTTTTACCTTGCCAACTTGTTCCTCAACTTTAACCTCGCCCTCCCGCTGGCGCTCGCGTCCCTTCCCGCGCTCGTCGTCACGTACATGTTCGACTTCCGCCGGCTCGGCGTATCCCAAACCAAGCCCAAGCCGGGCCAGAGCAGCCCTTACACGCTCGTCGCCCTGAGGCTCTCCGGGTTCTACCTCTGGCTCGGCGTCATGTCGTTGCAGCCGCACAAGGAGGAACGGTTCATGTACCCTGCCTATCCCTTGTTGTGCATGAATGCCGCCGTGACCGTGTTCCTCATCAAGGGCTGGGCGGAAACGGCGTTTGTCAAGGCGACGGCATCGCAGTATCGAGTGAGTCATCTTCTTGGGTTGATTGATTCTGGCTAACCGCCAGTAGGCCTCGCAAACCCGCATGTTCTCCTACCTCGCGCTCGCCCTCGTCTTGCCGACCATGATGCTTTCCGGCTCCCGAATCTACGCCCTCGGTCACTACTACCGATCCCCGTACGACGTCATCTACCACTTTCAATACGACGAAGTCCCGCGCTTGCTCCGGGCGGCCGGCCACAAGCCGATCCCGCCACCCGAAGAGTACCGCGAAGGCAGGGCCAAGGAAGGCTACCACGACGAATGGGACTACACCGTCCTCGCCACGTTCGAGCCCCGCGTGAGGCTCTGCTACGGGAAAGAATGGCACCGCTTTCTCGGGAGTTACCTCGTACCCGAGGGAATCGAAGTCGATTGGATTCGGACAGAGTTTGATGGCGCCATGCCGCGAAGGTGGGAGCCGAGTCATGCGCGTGCGGGCGGGTGGTGGCCCAGGGAGGAGACGCGCGTGCTTCGCGAGGGCAAGTTTAACGATGATAACGTCGAGTCGGCGTTGACGGGAACCTATGTGAGTTGCGCCGGATGCTGCTTGTGAATTCGGCTGATGTCATCCAGGTCGACGTCTCGGAATGCACCTACCTGATCGACTCGGCGCTGCCTTCCCAACCTCCTACCAAGGCGGAACCAGCATACACGACGAGCGACGAATGGGAACGCCTCTTCTGCACGCCGTTCCTCGATAACGCCGGATCCAAGTGGTGGACGCGGATCTTTTACCTGCCGGGGCAGGCGGCCAAAGATGCGCGGCAGTGGGGCGAGTACTGCTTGTTGAAGCGAAAGTAGAATGCAAAAAAGATGTAGTGGGAATGTCCATTGGCATACAAAATGTCTATGTGACTTGTGGGTATACAACGAGTGAAGTGGAAGCCCATATTGGGGGAATGTCCTTGAGGCGATACAACCTGATCGAAACAATGTCCATGGTCAACGGCGCCGGGGACTACGGGTCCTCCTCCGTTTCATCCGCTCCTTCGACTTGGTAAGCCTTGCGATTGACCGCACGTACGCCCACCCCTTCGCCCGATAATTCGCGCTCCATGATCCGACTCGGCGTGATGGGCATCAAGCCTCCCCCCGACGCATGCTTTTCCGAATCGGGCGATTCACCTTCTTCCGTTGGACTATAGGGAGTTGGTCAGCATCGTCGCGAAGAATCTGGAAGAAAAGGCGCGACGTACACGTCCGCGAAATCGGGTTTGCGCATCGCCTGGCGAAACGCATCCGCGACGGCCGCAGCCTCGATCCCGCTCAGCCTCGCGCTATTCGGCGAGGGGATACGATCGGGATGCGACGCGCTGCGTTGTCGTGCGATGCCCGTGGCGGCGGCGGTCGCCGTCGGGGGAAGAGAAGTCTCGAGCGGCGGGTAGAGCGATGTACGTGATGTTGGACGGTGGGCAGAAGCTGTGCGTTGCAGAACGGGCGAAGGGGTGTACCGTGCTTGCGGCTGTTGTGGTGGTGCTGAAGCGAGAATGGGGACAGCACCGACCGGATCGATGGATCGTGTTTTGTCAAGCTCCTGCATCGGCTTTTCATCGTACGATCCCCGTCGAGCCGCAACTCCTGGCATCAACCGCGACGCGGACGTCACAGTCCCGTTACTCGGCGTGGGCGTCTTGGGCTCTGATGCATGGCGTTCCGCACGCAATGCGTCCGACCTTCGCGAGCGTTTACGGAGAAGCGCGATGACAATGCCGAGGATGACCAGGAGGAGGAGGACGCCGAGGATGGTGATGACGGCGATGGCCCATTTGGGAAAGGCGGATCCCGGTGATGGGTCGAGGCCGTTTTGCAGGGAGCCGGTGGACGTCGCGGTTGAAGAGGAGCGGCGGGATGATGTGTTGGATGCTGACGCGAGAGAAGCCAGGGACGCCGAGGAAGCCGATGCGAGTGAGATACTGGCGAGGACGCTCCGTGGCGGTGCAGTCTGAACAGCGCTGAACGTATTCTGATGCGTTTCCCCCCCATTCAACGTTTCTCCGCTCGGAACGACGACAAAGTAATAGCCCCACGTTCGATTCCTGCCCACGGGCAACTCTCTCGCCTCCCTCCGCGTCTCCCACCAATCGTCATCCGGTAAGATCGCACACATGCCCGCATCGTTTGGCAGGCGCGTCCAGTTGCGCGCGACCTGCATGGAATCGGCGTGAAAGAGGTACACATCGACGCGGTTATCGGCCGCAATGAATGTCGGATAGTTGGCGTTCCATATGAAGCGTGAGTAGATGCCCTGTGTAAGGGTCGTGTTGGACATGGGGAAACATGAGAGAACGGTGTTGCCGACGTTGTCGCACGATGGATAGCCCTCGGCGACGGGGCCGGAGGAAGCGCCTGCGCGTGGGCGTTTCCGGCGTGCGGGAGGCGCGGTGGCGAGCGGCGAGCGGGTAGAGGATGTGGCGAACGGAGTGCGATGTGGCGTGTCAGAGTACATGTTGGCGAATGCAGGGATGTCGACAGCAGGAAAGTAAACACACGAGCACGACTTTAACTTTTGCTGTACTGCCGCTTTGGGTTCGCAAGTTCGGCGGCCGGGTTTCATTTATGAGTCAGCGTCGCGTTTCACCACGAACACGGTTCAGGCATTCATGCACGTCTTGATTCTGTCTTCCCGTCATCTCTGCCGTGTCTCCTCCAAGCGTACACTGCACGGCACAGGAAGGCCAGACAGGTCTCGTCAGGCCGCGTTTCTCTCGCAGGAACCAAGACTCGTCAAAGCGTGCTTGGCGAGATATGGACATTTGATCAAGGATGACAGGCACTTTCAGCAATACATCTGACTGTCTATCAGCCTTGTGGGCGGGTACTCCTCAGCGAGACTATGGCCTGTCAAGCGTCGATGCCATCGTATAGCATACACTTCCTCTTTCGTCGACGATCGTCTGGCTACGACGACGACGTACAACTAAGCGTGTCTAGATTCGCAGAATGCAGATAGAGGTGCGAGTTTCAATGTAGGGACGAGGATAAAGTCCTCGTCTTCTTTTGGTTTTTCGTCCAGAATCATATCCACTTGTACATTGCAATCAACGAATCACTATTCCAACAACGCGATGTATACAGTGCGCAGGCCAGAGTGCACGATCACTAGAAAGACAGAAGGGGTCAAGGCCCTCCATGTCACGAGAGCTCATGTCAGGAAAACCTCGAAGTCATATCAAATCCAGCAAAAAACAGCAAGACCGATGAACCAAAGGGATGAGATGAGCATCTCGCGCGGTCTAAAACGTCGTCGTATCCTGGCCGCGCGTCACGCTGTCCCATGTTGCACATCCTCTGAAACCTGATTTGGGATATGCTTTATCTCCAAATCATTTCTAGCTGATTGAATGCCCTTTCTTTTGTTACTTTGAATTCGAGTACACCCGCACGATTAAAGAGCGACCGCGCACAGGCTAAATGTCCACGAGATCTGCGCGTCGAAACAGTCGCGAGGGAATTTCCATTCACCGGATCCAAAGCTCACTCACCATATCCATCGATGATGCAACAGCAGAGAGCTAGCGATGGTTGCATCCCAGCTATTTTACGGCCTGTATGACTACCTGACCATGAGCATGGACAGGCGACCTGCTGAACCAGAACAGCTGGCAGAACCAAAGGTCCAAACTCCAAAGCCCCGAGGTGCGCCCGAATGCCGCCAGCCATCAGCTCCAGGTTCAATCGCTGGCGATCTTATTTTTTTTTTGCTTCAACTCCTGTGTAGGGAAATTGTTATCCGCTGACAGTGCCACTATTTGACGCCTATATAACAGCCATCCAGCAAAGAGAGAAGCAAGAAGCGCTCCATAACGAACTCCCACACCCAAGTGCTCCTCGAAAGACTCCCATCTTGGTGATCTGATAAATTCTCAAGGTGTATAACATGCATTGTCCACGTTTTCGTCGGCACAGGGGTTAATCGCTATCCTTCTACGTGTATGAGTTCAAGTAAGCGTATGCTGTGAGACGACAAGTGGCAACCGATACATATGCGGTCATCCATCGTACCATTCACCGCCAAAGAGGTTCAAGCTGGGTTCGTGCCAGAGTCAAATCAAATGGCTAATGCGAGTTTGTTGGAATATATGAGACATGCGCCTCTTCGGCGCAGGTTTGGTAGAAGCGCGAGCGCGACGTTTCGCCCCAAGCTATATAGCGAGCTCATCAAAGGCTCTTCACCTTGTACACCTGTTACTCTAAGGCTTTCAGTGTATTGACCTTAGCGTAACAGGTGAGTAGTATCCTCTATGACTATGTAAGGCTTTCAGGGTATTAACCTTAGCGTAACACGAGTGACCTTGGAGCACCGTGGACTTTGGTGAAACCAGCCATCGTCGCTCAACCAACCTCAAAAGCCAATAATCTTGCAAACCTGCTGCAAAAACTTGCAAACCTTGCGCCCTTTGCAGCATTGGCATTTGCCCTAGGGGACTTTCTCTATCGTTCCCATACATTCTATATACTGCAGACATTCTACCTTGTTGTAAAAGCCCTCATGCCTTATGATTCACCCTTTGACCCACCTCACAACTGCGAAACTACCTTGAGTGCAGGACTTTCTCAGGATTAGCTACCCTTCGCCCTTCATCGCGGTACCAAGGGAGGCTCTATACTAAGTAAGAAGATTACATCGTTCGTGCTGGTTCCCATAACGACGACATGGTTCCTGCAAGGGCGACAAGTGCCACCTGTTCATCTAGTCAGACCATTTGTCCGTGACAGGCACCTCGTCGGGAATCGGCTATGCGGATCCATATGGATAGATCAGCACGATAGAGATAGACAGCACGACAGGACAGCTCAGGCCGGCTATAAACATTGCTTATCCGTAGCATGTTACAGTTCTATCTGAAACTCTGAATCAATCCCAGTCCGACTGCTCCGTCTTGTTCGTTCTTGCATCCCTCCCTTCTATTCACCTTGTCGTCTCCTGCGTCAATGTTAATGAGAGGCTCCTCCTCATCCATATGAGTTCGATTGGTGGTGTCCGACAGTTGGCCAGGGCCGTTCTCCTCGTCTTGTCCGATGGGTGTTCAAAAAATCTTTTCTTGCTCTTCACCCTTTAGGCTTTATACAAGGGCGAAATCTGTCTTTTTTTAGAAATGGTATCCAGTCGAACAGAACGTCCGGAGCGACATTCATCGTATTATGGCTTGCGGCGTAGGAGGGAGGTACACTGTCTGAAGGGCTCTACGCTCATCAGCTTGGCTCAATCGCCAATCACAGTTTTCGTGAAACCTCCTAACATCTTTCCCTTCGCGCTCTCCCATCTGATTGAAGCAGTGGTTGACGTGGCGCCGTGTTGTCCTCGTGGACATGTTCATACTAGACCTGCTCCCGAGACTCCTAAACTTGGTGCCGAGGGCTGCTCAGTGGGCACGCTCGGCGGTGCAGCTATCTCATTTTAGGATATGCTTATTGTAAGCAACCTTGATCAACCTTGATCCACTGCGTCCTGCTCCCAAGGTTCTATCCACTGCTCCTCATGCCCTCCTTCGGATCTCCGTGTTCACCAGTATGCCAGACAGCGTATGCTCACGGCTCACGGGCTGCGTATCCTGCTCCGAGGTATATAGACCTGGTGCTTTTCGGCGCCTTCTCGTGACATCTCTGGCTTGCTCCTCACTGCTGCGTGCAAGATGACCGGGCGCCGAAGAGATCCCTGTCTGACGTCATTCGCGGATCGATCGAACGCGAGCACCGGCCTGGTCGTCGTCGTCGCACTCGATGCCCCTACTTGAATGGCACCCTACGTATTATCCATTGCAGCCGATGTGTCCATAGCCAGGCTGTAATGCAATACATTCGACAGCTGCACACATACCGTCCCAGCACACTACTTCGTCAACGCCTCCCCGTTCAAACCGTTTCCTTTTCGCGCAAAATGACTGGAACTGCAGGCAGTAAGCTTTCAGGGCCCTTTCCCTGCCTCGCACTAAAGCTGACCCACTCTCACTCTAAAGTGGATAAGACTCCCAAGGAATTCTCCGACTCGGCTCCCGGTGGTCAATCTACCTCCAACAATCCCGACGAGATTCCTGCCGAAGCCAAGGCCCTTGAACCGGACGCGGGAGAGCAGGCTAAGAAGGTGAGTTGGGGGCATTTGGCAGTGTCGACCTAGTCGGCTGGTATGCTGACAATACGGCTTGTTCCACAGAAGGAGGACGCCGGTATGGACACGTTGCCCACCATCACATAAATGGATAGAAGCCGAGCAAAGAGGGACGGAAGAATATCAAACGAAACAGCATAAGAAGTTAAGCGGGTTATAAGCCCGCCAACAAAGGTCATCATCTGTATAGCAAGAATATCAAAGCATCATGCACAGAAATGTATCGGAGCCATTCTGACACAACGTCCGAGCCTTGACACGAGGGTGTTGTGGGCATGCGATATTCATGCAACCTTGCATACCGGTGTGATCGGCGCAGCCTCTTTGATACATTCGATCTATACAACTGATACAACTCCTGCATATCCACCTCGACGCTCATTCTTTATCCGCCCTACTTTCTAGTCTATTCTTCCGGCAATTACTCGGGAAATTTAATCGTCAACGTCAACGTGAACGGCAAGCCTCGATCTGTCACGGTCACTTGATCACCAGCCTTCAATACCTCTCCGACGGCCTTTTCCAGGTTTGCCTTTGTAGCTTCGTACAGCTGCTTCGGCGCTTGGAAGAACAACGGTCCCTGTGGGCCAGACAGGGAGGGCTTCTTGATTTGCCTGCAGAAACAACTTTAGCGAAGGAATTGTCGGGAAGAGGGAGAAACGTACATGTCCTGACGCTCCGTGAGCATCTCCATAACTCGCTCCAGCTTGGCATCCTTTGGCACCTCAAACTCTATCGATTCACCGCCGCAAACGGGACACTCGGGTCGCTTTTCATGTTCGAACGTGAATGTGTAGAGCGAATCATTGCCGGTGTACTGCGGAATGAGGGGTAAGAGATGATCATGGAGCGACATGACCCCAACTTACCATCATGTAGTTGTCGAGGTAAGGGTTGGAGGTAGTTGCGATCTTGAAAGCTTCATTACAGCACGAAGCTGAACATAGCCAAATCAGCTCATAGTCATTCCCGAGCATGTTGCAAGACATACCGGCAATGATGGCGTTCGTCGACGCAATTGCCGGGATGATATTCTTGACGACGCCCTGCGTGAGCGCCCATGTGACGCCCTCAATGTTGAACTCGTTTGCACGAGAGAGAGCACGCTTGTAAAGCCATTCGATGTGATCTGGGTCGTCATTATCAAGTTTCTTATCTACAAAGCACGTCAGCGGAGAGTCTGTATTCATCGCACTCGGTCGACGTACCTTTGAATTCCTTTGGCCACTCGAGTACGCTCGCCCACTCGATACAGTGTTCTGGCATACGAGGTGTGTTGGCGATCGTGCAGATAGGATAGGTTGTGGGCGGCGTCAGCATGTCAATCTATCCGGGCCATCAGCAACGCATAGAGGGATAGCGAGAATGACTCACTGAACACTCGTAGCAACTCGTAATCGTCGGCAAGATCACCCTCGCCTGTCCTTTAAATCCTTCCGTTCCACCATCAATCAAGGGCTTGACGGTATCCGCATCTTCCGGATCGACCATCTGCACGAGCGTTGCATTGATCCACCGCCGGGCCTCGATCGAGTCTAGTCCACAGACAACGAGGTTAAACTGCGAGTAGTAGGTCTCGTCGTGGTCTTGGATTTTGCCGTGATAAGGGGTGACTTTGATGCCGGGCACGCGGGACATGACAAAGGCCGCGGCGACAACTGCTTTTGACTTTCCGACGTCGCTCTCGCTGGAGGGGAGATTAGTCACTGCGGATACTGCCAGGATAGGGGTCCTACCGAAAGAGGAACTGCCGATTCAGGTTGGAAATATCGATCGTATCCATGTCGATAACATGAATGTCGTTGAACCCCACTGCAAACCAGGGTCAGCGGAAAAGGAGTGACGAACCAACGGAAACCTACTCAGCGCCAAGTTTTGCAGAATCTCACATCCCAGTCCACCGGCTCCGATCACCAACACCTTGCACGTATTTCTCAGGAATTGCTTTGCCGCATCACCACCCTGAAAGGCCTCATCGGTGAATGGCCCCGGTGCATCAAGGACACGGTCGACATGGGTGTACTTCTGGTCGGCGGGAAGCTTGGTGTAGGCGTTGCGTGTGTGTGCGCGGCGGTCGAGTTCCTCCTGGGGCATTGTAGGCACGAGCGTGGAGAGGATGACTGAGCGTTCCGGCATGGCGGTAGAGAGTGAGGAACGATGTCAAGGTATATACCGATATGATGGTCGTCTTGTTGAAGCTTGAATGCAGATCCATGCATTGCAGTTCCACAATTGATGAGTCAGCATTGCATTCCGGCTCTATTTCCTCTCGCTCGTCCTCGTCCTCCAGACAAGATACATTCGTTATCCCTTCACCTGCCATGGCTCCCTCCCTCCTCAACATCCTCTTCCTCGGCTCGGACCACTTTTCCGTCGGAACACTCCAGCCGCTGCTTCGTGCCGACCGCTTATGGTCATCCCTTTGCGTGGTGACTGCAGGAGAAAAAGATGTTGGACGAGGTGGAAAGGCAAGACGTCGAATGGCTCGTGAGTCGCGAGCAGACTGATATCAGGATATGGCTGATACCAGACAGCACCGCTGCGTGACTTTGCACTGAGAAATGGCTTGGACGTTCTCTCTACGCCTGAGCGAATCAAAGATTGGCAGGTACATCTTGCGTCGACTGTCGTCATACCCTGCTCACATCCTCTCAGCCGCCAGAACCCTTCTCCGCTCCGCACCCACAGAATATCCTCATCACCGCATCATTCGGCCACATCCTCCCCACAGAACTCCTACAAACCCACTTTCCCCGGCCAGAAACCCGACTGAACGTCCATCCTTCCCGACTCCCGCAGTACCGCGGTGCGGCACCGGTTCAATGGGCCATCGCGAGGCGAGATACCGAGACGGGCGTTAGTGTGCAGAGCCTTGCGATGGGCGGGGGCAAGATGGTGGATCAAGGGGAGCTCTGGGCCGTGAAGGAAGGGATAGTGAGGGTGCCGATTCTCAAGCAGGAAACATGAATTGACACTCCATTGACAGCCAATAGATGAGCGGGATACGTATACGACATTGTTGCCTCGACTTGCCCGTATAGGTGGTGATCTACTCGTCGATACGCTGCGCTCGATTTTGAAAGGAAATGTGCGTCTTCTTACCCCAGTCAAGCTCCCGCTAATCCGAGCGATAGGCAATTTCCGCACCTCAACACACGCCGCTCGATGCCGACGGACGTCCAGTGAAATTACACAGGGCACCAAAAATCGCGCACGAGACCGTATACATTCACTTCGTTCGTCAGACTGCACAGGAGATTGACGCCCTCTTCCGGGGAATGTCACACCAGGTACGTCTTTCACCCGCGGGTCTTCCCTCGACCGCTTGCTCAAGCCATCCACAGCACGCCCTATGGACAACATTTGAAAACGTCGACCTTCGCCTGCTTGACATCCGCCTCGCGGACGATCCGCCACAAGAGGATGTTCCTCCAGGCACCGCCATCTTCCAGAAACGATTCGCCGGCAGCGGGGAAGCGCGACTCGTCGTGAGCTGTATGCAGGGGACGTGGGTCGATGTGCGGAGGGTGCAGCAGGCGGGTAAACGGGAGGTCGGGGTTGCTGATTGGTGGAATGGCGTCAAGCGGAAGGAGAATGGACGTGTTTTGCTCGGACTGTAGAGCAAGAGAGACCGCATTTCCAAATTCACCCAACTTGAATACCTATCACTAAATGTTCTGGAAAAGGGTAGACCTGACCAGTTGTCAAGACGATGACGGTTCTCTATAGCTGGAAAACGGTAACACGATGCATCCGTCGAACTTTCTTTCGGCCAGTATCGCCCTGGAGAGCCCCGAGAGGCTCTTTCGCTGCATGTGTCTCCGTCCAAGACCTCTAGATGCACGTCACCTATAAATCAAAGTACATGAGTGAAATATCCCTTATGCGAATCGCAATCATTCGGTTCTGCACGACTTATGGAATGATACTACAGGTCGGTACACTCAGTTGGTTGGGGGGAGCGAAACCGCCTCATCTGAATGCTAAATGCCTGGATCTTGGGATTGGTGCCTTCATCGGATGAGGTCACTCGAGCGCATGCGACTGGGCAGGAATTCCCAATACTGAGAAGTCGCCATGCTTGTTTCTCTCTATGCTGCGGACCTACGGACCTAGACGGATCGAGAGAGTAGATAAACGAAGGTATAGTTAGACGGCGAAGTCTCGTGCCATGAGATAATTGCTCTAGATGTTATGTATATCCGGCCGTCACCGACACGACATCATATCACGTTTGCTGAATTCCTATATAGCGTTGAACAACGCTCCTCACGTCCATCTCGCGTCTAGTTGTACTGCGCATACAGCGACGTCGAACTAAACTTGCTCTGTCCCTTGATAATCTTCTCAATGCCATTCAAGAAGTCCTTCTCGGTCGCCACGCGACGTCGATCACGAATGGCGAACATGCCGGCCTCGGTACAGCATGCACGGATTTCGGCCGGAGTCGCGTTGGGGCATAGACGGGCAAGCAGGCCCCATCGGATGTCTCGTTCGGCGTTCATGCTGAAGCAACGTCAGCGACTGTCATGCAGGCTCAGGGGCAAAAGGGAAAGAAACCTACCTTCGTGCGTAGATCTTGAAGATTTGTTCGCGACCTTCGAGATCTGGCAAGCCGAATTCGATTTTACGATCGATTCGTCCGGGACGGAGCAGCGCTGGGTCCAGCGTATCCGGTCTGTTGGTAGCCATGATGACCCTGAAGCGGAGTCAGCACCATGCATAGACGAAAGAAGACGCGACTTACTTGATGTTACCTCTGTTATCGAATCCATCCAGCTGCACGATCAATTCCAACATGGTTCGCTGCACTTCGTTGTCGCCGCCTGCACCGTCGTCAAATCGCGCGCCACCCTATCCAGGCGTCAGCCAGGACCCAAGATGGGCATAGACACTGCTTACGAATGAGTCCACTTCATCAAAGAAGATGATACACGCCTTCTTGCTCCTAGCCATTTCCTGAAGCCCGGTATCAGCTCCTCCGCTCGCCGCACAGGCCGCTCATATACTCACGAACAACGACCTGACCATACGCGCACCCTCTCCGACGTACTTTTGCACCAACTCGGATCCGATGACTCGGATGAACGTCGCTTCGGTTCGATTCGCTACGGCTCGTGCGCAGAGTGTCTTTCCGGTACCGGGCGGGCCTGAAAGAGCGATCGAATCAGTGAAGAGATTTACAGCGATGACAATGGACATACCGTATAGCATGACACCCTTGGGCGGATCGATACCGAGCTCGACGAAACGTTCCGGCTACACAGCGACGTCAGCTGTATCCAGACGACGGTCGATCCGTATAACTCACGTTCAACAGCGGCATCTCGACGACCTCCCTGAGCTTGTCAATCTGCTCCTTACATCCTCCGATATCATCGTACGTCACGTCCGGCTTCTCCTCGACTTGCATCATCGTCACCGAGGGATCAATCTTTGGCGGCAGGGGCATCTTGATCTTGTAGTTTGTACGGTCGACGCCGACGCGCATGCCCTCTGTTGAGGGACGTAAGCGGCGAGTCCGAGAAATTTGGACGGTCCGACGCACCTTCCACATCCGTCGGCGCAACATTCTCGTCCAAACCGACGACATACTTTGCATGCTGCCTAATATTAATCACATACTTGTCGCCCTCCGGGTTTCCGCCGCCACCTCCATCCTGCGGATTGACCGCCGGCACGGCCGGCGCGCCTCCCTTGGCCGTCTCCCCCGCCTTGATAATCTTGGAGCAACGTGCGACATTCAACGTATGCTCCCCCATACGCTGCTTGTCCGCCTGCAAATCCCACAGATTATTCGGTGCGAGTCCGGTGTCGGATTCCTTGACGCCAAGCTTTTCGTCAATTCGCTTTTGAATCTCCTTGAGTTCTGCGTCAATCTTCTTGAGGGCGAGCGAGTAGGGCCCCTGGCCGTAGGTTTTCAAGATCTGGATGTCTTGGTCATCGAGGGCGACGATCTTTTCCTTGTCCTTGTCGTCCTCGTCGATCTTCTTGGTGTATTTTTCCCAGTCTTCTTTGGGCGCCATGATGGTGTGATGCGCTGTGGATGTCTGGATGGAATGGAAAGAGTGCAGGCAGTCAAAGTCGCCTCATCATCATGGTCAATCGCTGTGCATGATTACGCGTTGGGTGTGTCCGTTATTGGAGCCCGATAAGAGCTAAAAAGAGCCCTCAAAAGCGAAAAGAAAGAAATTCCGTCAGCAATTACTTCATCCACGCCCTCCCGCCTCGCCAGCGTGGGAGCACTTCCCCTGTCCGCGTCATAGATAGAGCACTCCCTGCGTGATTGATCGCACTCGATATTACAACCATCCTCCCTCTCCCACTGCCTTCACTGTAGAACCCACACAACACCGCAGCCATGGCAGGAGCAATGCAGAACGCAAAACGGGATCTCCCCAAGGTGAGCCTTTCCTCCCCCTCTCCATCCCCGGGATCGAGGACGCTCATCGACCGACGCAATGCACTAGATCCGTGATGAGGAGCGCGAGGGACAGTTTGGGAGTGTGTTTGGCGTGTCCGGGCCGGTCGTGATTGCGGAGAATATGCGTGGAGCGAGCATGTACGAGTTGGTGAGTTTTGCTGGTTTCTGTTGCGTATTTGTGAGGGCGAATGTGTGGATCGAGGTCGTTGCGGTTGCTCAATCGGGTTTTGAGGAAGGCGAGCAAAGCTGAAGCTCAGGTCAGCAATGGCTGTCGTAGAAAGGCGAAAAGATCTCAAGGCTCTCGTGTTGAAGAAAGCCCGGTAAACGGGATCTTGGCGGAGAGTGCAGAGCAGGGCTTATCAGACTATCGAAAGGCTGTTACCAAGATCGATGGCAGGGAATGCATGTTCGCCTTCTCAGGGACACAACGCTTAAAGCAGTTCATAGTCGAGTCAGAAATTGATGCCTCATCCTTCGTAGGTCCGAGTCGGACACGACGAGCTTGTTGGCGGTACGTCCCTTCTTCCCCACCAAAAGCGTCATACCTGACTCCCCCTTACAGAGGTCATCCGTATCAACGCTGACAAGGCGACCATCCAAGTCTACGAAGAGACATCGGGCGTGACGATTGGTGATCCCGTATTGAGGACCGGAAAGCCGTTGTCTGTCGAGTTGGGTCCTGGTGAGTGACGCTTGTCGATGAAGCTGTGATGAAGCTGATAGAAGAATGCAGGTCTGATGGGAAACATCTACGAGTAAGCGGCAGACGTCGCATGAATTCGGCGTTGGCTGATCTTTTCACAGCGGTATTCAGCGACCGCTCAAGGCCATTCAGGAAAAGTCGCAAAGCATTTACATTCCTCGTGTGTATGCCGCGTCTTCCTGTTCTGCTGGAAACTAACCCTTTGCAGGTGGTATCAACACCGAGGCCTTGAACCGAGACTTCAAGTGGGACTTCAACCCGGCCGATTACAAGGTCGGCGACCACATCGTCGGCGGTGACGTCTTTGGTACCGTGTACGAAAACTCACTCGTTGACAACCACAAGATCATGCTCGGCCCGCGTGCCATGGGAACCATCACGCACTTGGCTGAAAAGGGTAGCTACACCGTTGACGATGTTGTTTGCGAGATTGAATTCCAGGGCAAGACGACCAAGCACACGATGATGCAAATGTGGCCCGTTCGAGCGCCCCGACCTGTCGCCGATCGACTTGAGGCCGATATGCCCCTCTTCACCGGTCAACGTATTCTGGATTCCCTTTACCCGTGTGTCCAGGGCGGAACGACAGCCATTCCGGGAGCGTTCGGGTGCGGAAAGACGGTCATCTCCCAGGCGCTGTCCAAGTTTTCAAACTCGGATATCATCATTTACGTCGGATGTGGCGAACGGGGTAACGAGATGGCGGAAGTCTTGATGGACTTCCCCGAGCTCACGCTCGAGCGTGATGGACGAGAGGAGCCAATCATGAAGCGGACGACACTTGTCGCCAACACCTCCAACATGCCCGTCGCCGCCCGTGAAGCATCCATCTACACCGGTATCACACTCTCAGAGTACTTCCGTGACCAAGGTGAAAACGTCTCCATGATGGCCGACTCGACCTCACGATGGGCCGAAGCACTGCGAGAAATCTCCGGTCGTCTCGCCGAAATGCCGGCCGATTCGGGTTACCCGGCCTACCTTGGTGCCAAGCTCGCCGGATTCTACGAACGTGCCGGCAAAGTCACCTGTCTCGGAAACCCGCAGCGAAACGGTACCGTCTCCATCGTAGGCGCTGTCTCGCCGCCCGGTGGTGATTTCTCGGATCCCGTTACGACCGCCACGCTCGGTATCGTCCAAGTCTTCTGGGGTCTCTCAAAGAAGCTCGCTCAGAGAAAGCATTTCCCGTCCGTGGACTGGAACGTTTCGTACTCCAAGTACCTCAAGGTGCTGGAATCCCACTATGAGAAGAATTACCCGGGCTTCAACGATAACCGGTCGACGATCCGAGAGATCCTGCAGACGGAGAACTCACTGAGCGAGATTGTGCAGTTGGTCGGAAAGAGTGCTTTGGGCGAGAATGACAAGGTGACGCTGGATGTTGCGCAGATGGTCAAGGTGCGTCCTGGCCTTGGGGATAGCGAGAACAGCCGCTGACATTGTGCCTTAGGATGACTTCTTGGCCCAGAACGGTATCAGTAAATGGGACCGGTAAGTTGAGCCTTCGCTAGTGAGAGGATACTGGCTTATCGTGTCTCGATCAGAATGTGCCCGATGTACAAGACCGTTCTCATGGCGCGGTCATGTAAGCTGCCTCGACTAAGAAAGCCGTGTACTCGATGCTAACCCTTTGGCCAGACTCGCTGTATTACGATCTTGCCCAGAAGGCGGTCGAGAGTGGATTGACCTACAACAAGGTGTGTTCTGCCAACTCCCCTTCGCCGATAGACGCTAAACCTGTTTCGCAGATTCGAGACGGCACCAGCGATATCCTGTACAGGTTGAACCAGCAGAAGTTCGAGGTAAGGCTTCGAGCTCGTCGCTGCCGACGGACCGCTTATGCTTTGCCTTTCAGGACCCCGACCAGGGAGAGGATGCAATCACCAAGACAATTCAGAAGCTGCACTCGGATATGGAGGAAACTTTCCGCAATCTGACCGATTAGGATGGCGCTGGTGGATGTGGAGCGGATTGGGATTATATGCATTAGACTCTTGTACTGTTTTCTAGCCAAAAATATTCCTTGTAGAGACGACAGAACTCCCCCGGAATCACACCATGCTTCTCTTGGCCTGCGCAAGGCCAGACACCGGTTCAGGAGCCGCGCACAGGATGTAGGCAAATTACTTGAGTAATCCTCGATTCGGGCCGATGCGTACACGCAACTAATATGCCTACTTCGTGTGTTAACGCATGTCACAGAGCTACACCTGCCTTCTCTTGCTGAAGGTATGCCGGCTCTCTCGAAGAACTACGATCCTTGAGAGACGGCTCGACCGATTCTGAATACCCCAGCGCTGCCCGAGAGACCCGTATCCTCGCCGCAACGCTGCAGCGGGTGAAAGATGCGCGCGGAATCGGATCAAAAGGCAGAGTAGATATCATCATCTTCTGTTAGGAAGCGTCTGTGCTGAGCGAGAGGCCTCTCAGTACCGCGGGGAAACAGGCGTTGAAGATTTGCGTTTCTCGTGAATTTTCCGGTCTTTTGCACCTCGAGGTGACGTCTGTGTCCCGCAATTCCTCTTTCATCATACAAGTGTTCGGCAATCGATCGTCCTCATGAGACCAAACGTCGTGCGTAGTATGCGAAGGTTATGAGGGAGCCCGTCCGCCAACGTGGCGCATCGGCAACGTTAAATCGCTGGCAGATAGGGTTGGTCTACCTGAAGCACATGTCGGCTCCGGTCACATCTTACAGAAACCATTGCCAATTCTCACGTGCATAGCCGCGCACGACCTGCCGTAATTCGGACGATTTCGACGAGGGTTGAATGATGATATGCGTAATGATACAGTGACTTCCGATTCCTGACTGCTTGGTCCTTCTCTTCATTTATCGCGCAGAGCCTACAAAAGCTCCAGTCCGCCCGCGGCCTGTCCGGAGGAACCCATGGCGGCACGTTCCTTGGTGATCCTAGTAACGTACGACTTGGAGACCTGGTCGAAGGCGGCCATGTAGAGGTTCAAGCAGCGGGAGAGACAAGCCTGGGAGTGAGGAGGGGTTAGTTCCGTCAGACTTTGCTTGCGCGAAATGCGAAGACGAGGTGGTGGTGGTGACCTGAAAGAGGGGGATGTAGCGGGACGGGACGACGGGCGGTGCTTACCTCTTCTGATGAGCCGAGGGATGTTGATGGACGGGTGATGCACTTCTTGAAACACTATGGTAGGGTTGCAAGATAGGAGATGTCGTTTATAGACAAAGAATGAGGGAGGCGATGATGAGTGGATGAAATGGTAGAGAGGGGAGAGGGCAAAGCTTACGTTGTCGTTGATTTTCTGGTTGGAAGAGATAAAGTCAGCATAGGGTTATGACATTGAACAAGTGGTCTTGAGCGCAACATGCCGCGAGTATATGCTGCTGGATCGACGACGAAGAAGCTGTGATCCTGATCTCCAATCGTCCTTCGACGAGTGTACACCGGCAAGATCTTCGGACATCAGCGGCAAAAGTGCTCCGTGGCTCCACAATAGCGGCTTTCTTTGAAATTCCCGCTCACCGAGGCCTTCATTTCTTGACTTTGATCCCGATTCGCACCTCCTGTAGCATCGCCTGCAAGCACCCCAATCCACACAGCCTACTCACGTTGATCAAAGTCTGCGCATTCGCAACGGCCAATTCCTGCGAGATCCGCTGCTTCATCTCCTCCTTTCGGGCCTGCATGTCCGAGGGACTCGAGGTGGGGTTTGATGCGCCGCTGAAGAAGGACATGGTGGTGTAGTTGTATTAGAAACCCTGTGGACGACAGAAGAGAGGACGGCCAAGATGACGCCCATTGAGCCTCGCTGCTTTCGCTTGATCGAGTCCGCCGTTTGCTTCCGCCGAATTTTGGCAGGGCGGGTCACGTGCCGCGGGATTTTGGGAGACAAGCACAAGGCAGGTAGGGGTTCATGGCGGGACGGTGGCTGTATTCAAGCACATTTCTCATTCCATACATCCACACACCACCATGGCCAACACAAAGTCCGCACGCGCCGCCGTCGCCGCCAAGGCACAGCAAACAGTCGACAAGATCGAGCCCGTGGCTTTCCCCTCGACGTTCAAGCTCGACCAGGCGCGTAAAGCCGTCACGGCCCTGTTGGCGCATCATGCAAAGGAAAAGGAGAGGATCTCGGACACGCAGTTGATGGCCAAGGATGAGCATGTGTGGCTGGTCGTCAATACCAAGGAAATGCCGACAAAGAAGAGCATGAAGCCGGTGCGCGTGTGAGTACGCTCGAGGGCATTCCGCGCCAAGCCTCGCTGATGCGTCTCTGTCCTCTAGACCGCTACCTCACCCGGCACTGCCTCCGCCTCCGAAATCATCCGTCTGCCTATTCGTCAAGAACCCGCAACGAGAGTACAAGGACCTCCTCGCGGCGCACAACATCAAGTTTATCGATCGCGTCGTCGGCCTGGAAAAGCTCAGGGGAAAGCACAAGCCGTTCGAGGCACGACGGGCGTTGATGAAGGCGCACGATATCTTTTTGTGTGACGCGAGGATCATGCCGTCCATGCCCAAGCTGCTCGGCAAGATCTTCTTTGACGCCAAGAAGCAGCCCATCCCGGTGACGCTCGCGAGGAAGGACCTGAAGGCGGAACTCGGTCGAGCGATCTCGTCGACCTTTTTCCACGAGAGCTTGGGAACATGCACGTACGTTTCTCGTCGAGTCCTTCACCCTCGACTCAAAACTAACGGCGTCCCCTCAGCTCCGTGCGCATAGCCACAGCCTCGCGCGACGACCCGGAAGACGCCCACACGGCCGACCAAGTACTGGAAAACCTTACGGCCGCCCTCCCCGCCGTTGTCTCCCGCATCTCGGGCCAATGGGACAACGTCAAGTCGATCGGAATCAAGACCTCGGCCAGCGTCATGCTTCCCATTTGGACTTCGGATATCAACTCGCTGCACGCGCAGGCGGACGAAAAGGTGATGAGCCGGGCGGAGAAGGCCGTGAAGCGGGGTTTGGTCGACGAGGATGATAGTGATGATAGCGTCATGCACAACGATGATGACGACGCGCCCAAGGCCAAGAAGCAAAAGGCCGCTGCACCCGCAGCACCGGCAGCACCCGTCAAGGAGACCCCATCAAAGTCTACACCGAAAAAGACGGCAACCGCCGCCAAGGCAAAATCCCCGGCAACCAAGACAAAGACCGCCGCCGTCGACATCCCACTCCCGCCTGCCGAGACGGCGCCTGCCCCTGCACCGGCTGCTGCTCCGAAAAAGGTCATGGCCGGTAAAAAAGCGCCCGCCGCTGCGACGCCGAAGAAAACGAGTGCGAGCGCCAAGGTCAAGCAGAGCGTTGTCGGGAAGAAGAAGGTCGCCAAGAAGTAGAGGGTCTTTGCGAGAGAGGACAGGCGTTGTATCATAGGTGTTTGTGGTGTATCGTTATGTTTGGTCTTTCGGAAAAGCGTGGGTGTCTCCACTAGTGGCGGCATGGCCATGGCGATCCCCGACGACTGGGGAGATCCACTGGTTCCCTAATTGCTTCTCGCTTTGGAGCCCGTTCCAGTGTGGTTTGACTGCACTAACCTCGAACGAAATTCGTCGAGTATTCCGTTCAGGGGCAAGACCGTACAACGGTGAGCTGCTTGAAGGCACGGCTGATCCACGTACAGCGGCATCGGTCCGGAGCCGTCCCCAAGCATACTGAGGTAACGCCGTAGGATCTGTGCTACGCGAACGACTGTCTGATCTGAAATTGCAAAGGCCGTGTGACGCGTCCGATCCAGCACACCGACCTATCATCCTGAGAATCAGGACCGCAATGCCGACGTGTCTGTCAATCAAACATCATCGCCATCATCCGGTCCTCGCCCTTTCCTTTTGCCGTCAATTTCGTTGGGCGGCTTGTCTGAGACGTGCGTTCAGACTAGGGTTTTCGAAATGCTCAAGCGCGGTACCGGGACGTAAAGACAGGGCTCCCGCTCATTGCGACCAAGCGCAATAGACGCCTCGACAGGTGAAGAATACCACATTCCAATTTTCTTTCCCGCTTTTCCAGACCTACAACCCACAAAGCATCCCATTTTTAAACGCTCAACGTCGCCTGCTTGGCATTCTTGATACCCTCCTCATACGGCTTCAACGCCGGCTGGACCCATTCCCTGACAAACGAATCCACCTGCTCGGGCGCTCGGCCGACAAACGTCGCCGGATCCAACAGCGCATCGAGCTCGGCCCAGATCGGCTCAAAGTACGCATCGGCGCGCACGCGCTCGATCAAGTCATTCTCGCCGCCTTGTTCCTTGACGACGGCGCCGGCCTCGTGGGACAAGACCCGGATCTTTTCGTGCGCTTCTTGTCGGTCGCCGCCGTGCTTGACGATGGCCATGATGATGTTTTCCGTCGCCATGAAGGGGAGCTCTTGGGCGATACGACGGGCGATGACACGCGGGTAGACGACGAGGCCTTCGGAGATGTTTTGGAGGATGGTGAGGAGGATGTCGGCGGTGAGGAAGGCTTCGGGGAGGGTGACCCGGCGGTTGGCGCTGGAAGCCAGGCCGAGTGGGCGAGAAGATGACGAAAGGGGAAAGACGTAAAGCAAGAAAACGCAAGGAAGGCTAAGCACTGTTTCATGGAAAAACCCAGCGCTGCCGACTACCTACCTGTCATCCAACGTCCTCTCGAGCCACTGCACGCTGCCGGTCATGAGCGCATTCTGCTGCAACACCATCAGATGCCTCGCGAGCGAACACGCACGCTCGCATCGCATCGGGTTTCGCTGCCCGGCAGGTCGGTTAGCGGGGGGGTCGGGGGGGGGGTACCACGGGGCGCGCGCGGGAAAGGCGTACCTTGTAAGCCATCGCCGACGACCCGATCTGGTCCTTTTCGAACGGCTCCTCGATTTCCTTCAAGTTTGCCAGCAGCCGAATATCCGTGCAAATCTTGTGCACGGTCGATCCAAAGCTCGCCAGCGGGCCGAGAACGTCTGCGTCGATCTTTCGACTGTAGGTTTGCCCCGTGACGGGGTACGCGTAGGGAAAGCCGAGGAGCTGGGTGACGCGCGCGTCGAGGGCTTCCACTTTGGCATGGTCACCGTCAAAGAGGGCGAGGAAGGAGCCCTGGGTGCCCGTGGTGCCCTTGACGCCACGAAAGCCGAGGTCATCCCGCGCGCGCTTGATGTTGCGCAGGTCCCAGAGGAGTTCTTGGATCCACAAGGTCGCGCGCTTGCCGACGGTCGTTAGCTGCGCGGGCTGGAAATGCGTGAATCCGAGCGTGGGCAAGGCCCGGTGCGTTTCGGCGAACGAGGTGAAACGGGCGATGACGGTGGCAAGCTTGGGAAGGAGGAGGTCGAGTCCCGAGCGGAGGAAGATGAGGTCGGCATTGTCGGTCACGTAGCACGAGGTGGCGCCGAGGTGAATGATCCCCGCGGCGGCGGGGGCGACGGTGCCAAACGTATGAACGTGGGCCATGACGTCGTGTCGTCGCTTCTTCTCCTCCTCGGCGGCGACTCGCATCTGGGCGTCGTCGAGCTCGAGATTGGCCTTCATTTGCTCGATGGCCTCGTCGGGGATGGGCAGGCCGAGTTCTTTCTCTGCCTGGGCGAGGGCGAGCCAGAGCTTGCGCCATGTGCCGAAGCGCATGGAATTGGAGAAGAGGTGGGCCATTTCCTTGGAGGCATATCGGCTGGGAGGGGAGGAGTGAGCGGGGAAGGGAAGGGAGAGGGGGGAGGGAATGGCGTACCTGGAGAGGGGGGTCTGGTACGAGTCCATGATGGATGTGGAGCAATGGCTGAGCCGAGACCCGCTGTAACGAGGGAACGGTCCTCTTGTCTTCTGCTATGAATGGATTCCCCCGCGACACGTGACTGCAAAAAGTGGAGATTTGCATCCGCCCGCCCGAGAATTCACCCTCTTACAACCTTGACGGGCTTGCTCCTGCTCTTTCTTGCATTCCTCCTTTGCTCGTCACAGCCAGCCAGCCAGCCAGCCATGGAAAAAGTCCAATTCCAGATAGAATCCACTCTCCCCGAACTCAAAGACCTCGACACCCGGGGGCTCTTCACCCGCACCGAGCTCGGCCAGATCACGGCGCGACGTACGAAATGGGAAACGGCGCTCGTCAAGCGTGTCGCGCGCCGGGAAGATTACCTCGGGTACGCGCAGTATGAGATGGGGTTGGAGCGCTTACGCAGGGCGAGGGTGAAGCGGCTGGGAATGGACAAGGCCGGCGTGCCGAGGAGCGTTAGTGGGCATTCGATCGTGAGGAGGGTGTTGTATATCCTCCGAAGGGCGACCGACAAGTTTCCGTATGACCTCGGGGTGTGGCTTGCATATGTGGATTACGCGCGGACCGAGGGAATGACAAAAGTCGTGCTGCAGGGATTGACGACGTGAGTCGACGAGTCGAGCCCTCGAGAACGGGTTCTTCCATCGTGCTAACCCCTCCGCCCCTCCCCGTCAGCGCACTACAACTCCACCCGCGCAGCGCAGCACTGTACATCCTCCTCTCGCAACACTACCTCGACCCGTCCGCACCCTCACCGATGTCCACCAAACGCCGCACGCGTCAACCCAATTTCGCGATCGAAAACGTTTCCCCGGCACGCAAGACGCTCTTGCTCGGCCTGCGGTTCTTGCCGACGGACAAGGATCTGTGGCGGGAATACATCAAGCTCGAGGTCGGCTGGGTCGAGGCCCTGCGTCGACGGTGGAAGGTGTTGGGGATCGATTTGGCAGGGCAGGGGCAGGACGATGCAGCGATGGAGGCGGATGTGCAGGCCGGGTTGCCGAGGGGTGATGACGCGGACGCGGACGACAACGAGGCCGATCTCGGGCAAAACGCATTCGGTGAATCGGGGGAACAGGCGCGCAAGGCGATCATCCGTGGGGACCTCGTCGTGACCGTTCTCGAATCCGCGTTCCGGAACCCGACGCTCGGCACCGACTTGGACTTTTACCTGCAGCTCCTCGCGCTGTTCCGACGGTACCCGACCGGCCTACGTCCGCGCCTTTTGGAGACGGTGTATGCGCATATGCGGGACGAGCCGGCGCTCAGGTGGAATCCCGTGGCGAGACGGACAGTGATTGAGCGAGCGCTGTATGACGCCGCGTATGATCCCGAGACCGAGGCGAAGCGCGGGGAGGACGAGGTCGTCCTGCGCGGCGAGGCGCTCGTGAGCGAGTTGGGACGTGTGGTCAAGGCGCTGCGCGCGGGCGGGCGTGAGAATGAGGAGGAAGCGCCCGAAGGGTGGGAGCGTGCGTGGAATGAAGAGGTGGGCATGTGGTTGCTTCGGTGGGCGGACAAGATGGCGGATCAACTGGAACTGGTCAGTGCGTCTTGACACGGAGTAGATTGTCTGCTGAGCCTGGATATAGCAAGCGTACCTCGTTGCGTCCATTGCGCCCTTGACGAAACCCGCGGCACATCCGACGGAACAGTTACTCGTCAAGCATTTGGCGTACGTCGCTCAGCTCGAGGACGATTCTCCGGCGCGTCCACCGCCCGCAAAACTACTCGCCTTGGCGAAAAGCTACACCGACATGTACCCGGCCTCGGCGGCTCTCTGGAAACGCCGTCTCGACACTGAAACCTCTCTCTCGGATTCCCCATCCGCCCTCGCGTCAACCTACCTCCAAGCAATGACGGCCGTCGGCGCCGCACCCGACGCCATCACCGTCTGGCGCGCGGCGATGGATTGGTTCGACCAACAAGTCCCCGCGGGCGAGGACCTGATGGAGCCGCATTGGCGGCAGGCGATCAAGGCCGCGCGCAAATTTGTCGGTGATGTGCACGTCCCGGGACAGCAAGGTGAACAGCTGTACGCGGCGCTGCTCGAGGCATGGGTCGAAAAGAAGCTTGTCCCGCCTGCCGCCGTCGGGCCTATCGTCGCCGAGGCCTGCTCAACCGCATGGGACGCGCCCTTCCAGCTTTTCCCGCCCCTCTTCCAGACGATCACGCGTTACGCGGCACCCGCTGCAGACCTCGCCGCGGCGCTATCCACCATTCACCGCTGGCGCCTGCAGAAATCCCGCAACGAGCTCGACCGCGTCGAGGCCGTGCTCGATTGGGCCGCATGGGCCATGACACGGGGCGCCGTCACGGCCCAGGTCAAGTCCGCATGGACGGCGATCGAGGATATGAAGCGGGAGATTGAGGCGCGTGAGATCAGGGCCGGGCCGGCGCAGATTGAGCAGGAGCGGATCAAGCGGGATGCGCTGGACAAGCTCGAGGCGGGCTGGAAGGCGATTTTGGCGCGCGTCGACGAGGAGCGCGCGCAGGAGGAGGACGTGCAGATGGACTAGCTGTTTAATCCATTGCATAATTCGATGCCATGCTAGTCAGCGTTTCAGATACAACTTTACTTTCTTGGGTACTTGGCCCGTACAAAATAGACAGTGTACAACGAGGCTCATCTCAACGCGACGCTGCCGCTTCCGGTACGCGGGGGGACCCAGGTGAGGGATAATTCTTGAAACCTGGATACAGGATCAGCGACGAACGGCGTTTTGGTCAGGCGGACATACGGTTCCGAGTTGTGCACATGGTGAAAGTAGTAACCGGCTGTCAAGCATCCGTCAGTCATGCACGCGGGACATGGAGAGCTCGCTTACTCAGAACAGGTAGAGGTTCCGGCGGCAACGAATATCCTTGCTTTGCGTTTGCCGGAGATGACACAGACTGGCGGTAGCTTGACAATCTTCTAGGTGGCAGCGAAGTAGGCGCCGCGGGGACGGGCGAGTCCTGGACGGCATTGGGTGGTTCGCCAGGGATAATGGTGCTCGCGGACTGACGCCGCGATTGAGCTTGACGAGCATTCTGGGATGATCTCCTGTTATGAAAGGCTGGACGAGTTGGCACTGGAACACGGCGTCAGCGAGATCAAGTAGGGCAAGGCAATACGCCTACCGGCTGGAGGCGGTGGATCGAGGTCGAGCTGAAGATAATAAAAGCCTGAAGGGACGTCAACGTCGAGTCTATACCCTGTGATCCGCAACCTACCGGCAAATGACGCTCCACTGATATCCCGAACCTTGTGATCAGGCACCAAAAACCTTTCTTTCCACCGCATAAAGCAGAATCCCTTTTCTTGCCCTCCATTCATGCCCGACTCCTCCCGCATCGTCAGCCCGGGTCGCTTCAACTCGCCCTTGACCTTGCGGAAATGCTCAAACCGCGACCAGTGCCGCATGTCGTCTTGCTCCGTTGCCTGGGCAGAATAGAACGCAGGTCCCGTCGCGAATCCATACGTAGGACCAATGATCTCGCCGGAGAAGAATGTCGTGAGTTGTGGATGCGTCTCGGTCAGGTGCGAAATGGAGAGGTAGCCGGAGAGCGTCGAGAGTGGGAACGAAACGTCCTGGTAGACTGTTCAGCGATAGTCTAAACGCGCCGAGACCCGAACTCACCAGGATCCGCACTTCAACTTCATAGCTCGACCTCCCGCTCGTTTGCTTCCCCTTGAACACGCTCCCGGGGAAAAGACATCCTCGGCCGATCGACGGCATCTTGATCTTCCCGACTTCCAGCAGTGGGTTGGACACGCCGTACTCCTCTTCCGCGTCAATCCGCTGTTCCTCTAGCTCATCGTCCGTCGTATCCAAATCCGCCTTGGTTGCGACAAGGCGTTGTGGTGATTTGCACTCGTGAGACTGGATTGCGGAGTCAAGCATGACATGATCGGGAGGTGTTGCGGGGATATAGCTGATAGCCGATCTGGAGGAGGACGCCGTGGCGTTTGATGAAATGAGCGAAGGCAGAGGCTCGTTCCGCGACGCAGGTTGGGCCAGAGGTATAGAACGCGATTGCGTGCGGGTTGATGGAGGTGAGATGTTGATAGGCGTTGACCGCGATGGTGACGAATCTGCGTTCAGCCTGAGCGGGACGAAGACGGCCTCTTGCGCGGGCGCCGGAACGTTCCCGCTCATCATGTCGCCCTCGACTCCGCCAGCTTGACTCTGTCGCAAACGCCCATGCTCCTCTGGAATATCATTTGCGTTCGTGCTAGCTGTTTGCAGACACAATTCGTGGCACTGCGGACACAGCGCTGTATGATCCGTTGCTGGAACCGGCATCTTTGAGTCAGTCACGTTGATCCTCTCAATCAGCGGTACATACCGCTATCAGAAACCAGCAGATTCTGTCCGATCTCTCGTCCCTCTGTGGACCCATCGCCTCCCCGCTCTTGTAAACTCCTAAACGCTCTCGCTTCCGCCTGAGCTCGAGAAAGCGCCTCGCCAATCGTATCGAACGCGGGACGGGGCGTTGGCATGCGTTGCTCCAAGGTGGTATCGGATGAAGGGGAAGCTGGTATGGGGAGCGAGGAAAGGCACAACAAGCACTTGTGTACGGGATCCGACGTCATCTGCGCTGAACTTGCGACCTGCGATAGATCTGCTATCGCGTGCACACGACCCGTTGACGTTGTTCGCTGCTGCGGTTGAGCCGATCGATCGGTACTGGTCCCCGGCATCGTGACGCTTGCGGAAAGAGCTGTCGGGTCATCCGAGCTGGTATCTGTCACCGGCATGTCGTCCGTCGTGTGGTATATGTAGGCAAGAGGCGGTAGGTTGATAAGCTGACAAGAAAAAACAATCTGCGCCGCGCCGTCGCGGTTCAAGTCGACATGCTGTGTTATCCGTCTGTCGAATGACGATCCTCAGCAGCGTGGCGGTGTCGCTATGACTTGTCTTGGATCGTTGTGGAAAGGACCTAGACGTGCGCAGAGTCCTTTGCGTTACGCTGGTCTCGCGATCGCTTGTCACCCTTCTCTTCTCGCCCGAATTGCCGCCGTATTCAGCACGATATCTGTGTGTCTCACTATGACGCACCATTCAGCTGACATCGCGTGAGAGTCACGTGACAAGGTCGACTTCTTGGCAAGTTCGGATGGAGGGTCGCACGAGACTACTTGGATGATTGCCTTCGCAGAGTACGCCGAATCGATTCCCCAGGCGTATCCTTAGTTATCTGAGGGCTCCATGCGAGGCTGTCACTCAGACGTCCAAAGGACTCATGCTGGGAAAGGTCCTTCTGGAGAATCTGAGGATGGCCTTGACATTTCAGAAATTAATGTAATGAGGTGAAGGAGAAAAGGATACGATATGCCCTTGGACTTCAGGCTCGCATACACTTCGAAATGATGTCGTTACTAGACACGAAAATGTCAAAGGATCAAAGTGTGGGGCTATTGCGTCTGGACTGGCTCCAGTTCACATTGAATGAGCAGGCTAGCAGCGATGACGCTCTCAAAATCTAAAATGACGCGATATCAGATTGAAGGATACCATGTGCCGTTTATTGTTGGTCTATATATCGCTGTCTCATTCTTGGTATGCAGTATACAGCTGCTCCCCGGAAATTATAGACATCTGTACGTGCCCTTCCCTAGCAATCCATTGCGACTACCTGCATGCCGAGTCAGCATGCGCTCGAGTCCAGGACTCCAGCTAGCGTATGTGGCAGTAAGAGCAAAAGCGCCAGACGTCCCCAGGAGCGATGCTAGCTCTACTCTGAAGTCAAGTCGGCTCCTTTGAGTCGGATGACGAATCAATAGACGAGCGATGAAGGGAGACTGTTGAATGCGTGATAGAGAGCTTTCTCTGGCTATCCTGGTGGCGATGCATAAATAGCAGTTGTGCATCGCCCTCTCCCTCTCGCCTTCCCTGCTTTCGGGAACGCCAGCAACACCACCTCAGCACTCTCCTCTGCTCATTTAACCTACAAATCAGACCAAGTTCAATCATGCGTTCCCCAATGAACGAAATCGAAACACTGCTTTTCAGCAAAGAGGGTGCGCGTATAGCGTGTATAGTCTGCGGGGAGGGACCCAAAATCAACATACAAGCGAACGTCTCCCACGCAAGAAGTCATTTTCGGGTCAAAGCTACAAAAGGCGGAATGAAATGCGGCAGCTGTGGTCTAACCCTGAATCGGAGCAAAAGGAAAGGCAAGCTCATCTAGGTTTCGAGAGCTCGTGTAGGATTTCGGAGAGGAAGGAGCTTTGCGATGCACAGGAAACAATTAGGAACTTTCTATGGCAAAATCATCCCTTACAATATCATGGTGCGGAATTAGATCTGAAACCTCGCCCGGAGGGCTCCGGAAACATGGCGGCGGGTATTCAACAAGAAGACGCGAATCCAAACCGCAACTCTGTGACAAGCCCGATCTGGGGGCAGAACGAGCAGGCTCCCGATAGACAGGGGCAAATGCGAAATTACGGGAGCCCCTCCATCGCGCTCACTGAGCATCCCAGCTCCAGCAACTATCACTCCTCTAGGAGGCCCCACGGGCATGACTCAAGCCTTTCGCCGCTTACCGGACAGATCGAAGGTTCCGTGTTAGCTTTGCCACTCTCGCGAGCTGGCTCTCGAAGCGACTTAACGGGGTATCCGTACCACCAAAGTCCATCCCTCGCAACCTTTGGACCCTGCCTGGTTTCCCCTGCCGTGTGGGAGCAGTTCTGCGCTGTTAGCGGATTTCCTTTGCGCCCTACAGGTACTCTAGTGGATTGGGATGTAACGTTGTGGCCAGTCGAACGGGTGCCTCGATACGGGCTTTTGTGTTCCTGTGGAAGTGGATTTCAGGTGTACCCAGAGCTACAGGATCACGTGAATCGTTGGCAGGGACCTTCCTTGCAATGTGATCAGTGTTTCAAATGTTTCCGTCTCGATCCTCGAGAGGACCTTGGATACCACTTCCAGGGATATTGCTCATCGGGTAGCTGGCGGGTAAGTCGCATGTTTCTCCCCAAGATTCCCATCGCTTATCAGGTTGCTTAAGTGGATATTACATGAGGAACTCTCCGGCGAGCCCGCTGGAATCAAGGTCCTTTCGCCGAGACCCAGGCTCGAGTTACCCGAGCAGGATGGAAGCCTCAATGGCTTGCATGCCAACAGTCTGCGGCTCCCTTCGTTGGCATCGGTGATATCTGGGCATGCAGATCATTCAGTCGGGGTGACTGGAGGCGAACCATTCCCGCAGCTTTCGGTACAATCCCAGACAACTATGTCTGGTACCGAAGAGCGGAATGTGTCCGCCACATCTACGTATCGTAGTACTACTCAGCATCTGGAGTGGTGAGCAGTATCATTGTAATTTTAAAGAGGTGACGGTTTTACCTTAGTCTAGTTTACATTCGCATTTTGTGAAGAAATGGCTTTTGTTTTAAACCAGCTTGAGAAAAGCGTCATCAAGTCAAACAGCTGAGCAAATTTGACAACGCCATTACCAGAGGCACCTAGGTGAGCTGGGGAACCTCTTTCGTGCTTCCGACTGCGCACAACACAGAGACCTGGCCCCGTTTGTCTAGCTACACGATGTATATGCAACTTGAGTTGCAGCATACAGTCTATATAATATGCATCTTTCGCGTTGAGAACCCCTTTTCAAGCTGCTTGAAGGAGAGTCACTCGGGTTAGTACAACGTAGAATTATAGGTGTAGTATGAAGCGGAAACCCAATTCGAACGCTGGCAAGCAAGACTTCGTACCGATACATGGATTATGGTCCACTACAGACTCAAAGGTAAGCGGTCAACAATATCGTTCAGAACGCCGCTGAAGCATAGTACAAGAACCTTCCTAGTTGTGAAGATCTGGAGTGACGGCAGCGTCTGCTTGGAATGTTCCCCCAATCGGGCATATTCTCGGTCTGCCGTAGTCGATCGACGTGTAACGGAAATGAAGGACTAGCTCTCGCATCCCAATCTGCTGCTGAGCCTTATCGGCTAATTGAAGCTCTCAATATCCCTTGTATCAATTCCCCCTTCACATCGCACCAGTTGTAGAACGTTTTGTATTGTCCGTTAGACTGTGCGATTCGTAGTTATAGCGGATGAAGGCTAGCTTGGAACTTCGTTTCGATCTATAGTCAAGGTACTGGTGGATTATAGACGGCCAGTATCATCTTCTGATATATCCCGTACGCCAATTCCCCATCTGTATCAGACTCGACGGCACACCATCGACATCGCCCGCGAGTGTTGCGCAAATCGTGTCTATGGCCGATGAAGGGTAGCTGAGAACCTCGTGCCGCTCTGACGATGCGGTTGTTCCTCTGCTCAAAGGATGACGGTAAGTAGGTTGAATGACGGGCGGAAATGCGTGCTTACGGCGCGTCATCTAAATCCTGCCAAAGTATCGTTGCAAATTGATCTGACTGGACATCCTGCGCCATGTCGTGAGGAGCTGGATGGACTTCGACATTTCCCCAGGTGATATCGGTGTCAGCATTGAAAAGCCACAGCTGGACACGACCATAAGCACTTGGAGGGGGAGCGCTGAATGAATACTTACCGATAGGCGCTCCAAGCCGGTGACTTCATCTGCCAGGCGGAACTTTCTGACGCCGAGTGACTGGGCGTATTCGAGCATTTCGGTGGAAAGGATCTCGTCGACGTGACAGGAGATTTCGCTGCGATGACGAGGACGGACATTGTCAGCAAATGAGCTTTACAAGACCTTCTGGTATCGGAGAAAGGCAGGCTTACCGTTCATCGCTGTCGATAAATTGCACCGCGTACTTGTCCAGCCGCCATGTTTCTGCAATCCGCCTCTGTCCAGAAGCTTTCGCCGCGCTAGAGTCGTCCACGTCGAAGGGATCCTCAGCTCCCTCTTCTGCGGTAATAGACCGGATGTTGCGTGAGCCGAGCGTCGCGTGGCATGAAGGCGTCGGACACAAAAGCGGGTGCCAGTCCGTGAGTGAGGGTTCCTGTTATCGGACGCAAAGGGTAAGCCGCGGTTGCAGATACAGGGAATCATAGCAAAGTGAAAAAGAAGGAAAGAAGACGCGATCCAACCAGCGTATTCCGCACCCCATGATCGAGCAATGTCCCCTCGACAAGTAGCTTCCGGACCGATTTGATACTTAACGGCATTCCAAAAGGTATTCAGCGAGGCCAGCCCCCGTCGACGCCACTCTCGCGCAAGCACGACTCGTCATCACCGAGAACACCAAGCTACCACTACAAGAGGGTTTGCTGCGATGCTCCCGAACGAAGACGAGCCGTACTCGTGAAAGAAGCGGAATCTGAGTGGAGTTCTCTATTCTTGGGTATTTGTATCGGCGCCTTGTGCGTTGATGATGCCCCGCTCGTATCCGCGAACGATTACAAGTGGAGGCGCGCAGTGCAAGGTCCTTCTTTTATACCCAGTCCGCATCAAACCTTCCCTTCGTCAACAACTTGAATTGTGGGATTCCCGTTCCTCTACGAATGCACACTTATTCAAAAAGCGCCTTGTGGCGAAAAGGAAGCTGATCTGGAGCGCTTCCATTACATCTGACATCACACGCACTGCTTCATCCGCTGTCTCCTTGCTTCTAGCTCATGTTGATCACAAGCTTGCACATGCCAGCATACGCCGGACCAGCATAATCGGGATGTCACGATAGCTTGTTCCATATCCATCTGTACAGTACAAGGGCCGAGCCAATCGACTTTGACCCTTTCCTGGGCATCCATGACTTCCGAGGCCACGCCAAATGACAGAAAGAGATAGATCTTCGAAACAGAGACTCACGATTCCTGGCCCCTCCTCCATCCCAGGCTTCACCCTAACACCCACGGCACGCTCCCCAACCAGCGCAACCGTCCACCGTGGCCACCAGCCCTTCTCGACCCAGCGCTGAAGTTTTCCCGTAAACTCGCCGGAAGGATGACACAGCCATGCTTCCGAGGATTCGTGCCAATGCGCCGAGGGAAGGGCGCGGAAGGTATAAGATTTACGCTCCTGCGACAGGCCGTCTTGCCGAGGTATTTTTCGAGGCGGTGTATCATCGACGGAAATGTTGGTATCGAACTCCGGAGGGTCGAGCGTTCGCGCGTCCCAGACAATGTTCCGACACCGCATGCACCGCGCCCTCCGGACCTTGCGCGCGTCCAGCTCCCGCGCGCTCACGGGCACTTTCATCACATCCAGTCCCACGGCTTTAGGCTCGACGGGAAGCTTGATCTCGTATACCCCGTCATTGCGGTTGAGTGTGATCGTTTGACGATTTGGAAGCAGTCGAATGGAAAGGGTGATTCGCGGGAAGACTGTCGCGCGACCGTCTTGCGTGAGCTCGAGCTGGATTCCTTCGGGCTGCGATGTCACGGCGATCTCGCCTCTTTCGTGCGTTTCGAGGCGAAGTGCGACGGCGGCGATGTGTTGCTGCGACTGCGCAAAGAAGGAGATTCGCATGATGGATGTTGTGAGGGAAGAGCAACGGATGCTTGCTTGCGGTAAGCTCGGTTTCGCGTGATCGAGGAAAAGGAATGACCTTGATTTTAGGCCTTTTTTACAGCCGTTTCTGGTTTAAAGAGCTAAACAGGTGCATTTCACTGAAATCCCTGATCGGCCCGCACCTGCGATTCGTCATAAACCCATCTCCTCCTCCTCCTCCTCTTCTTCATCTAAGCTCGACAGATTCTCTCCTCAATCACGCAATGCCCAGTCCCGTTATCCAAGACTGGCTCAAGCGCGTCCTCGTGCCGTATCCCTCCGCGGCGGACCTTGCCCGCGAAGTGGGACAGGCGTTGGATCGGTTTCCGACGTTACAGGTGCGAACTGAAGCGTATAGTGAGTTTTGTAGTCATGGTTGTCGAGCGAGGGTTTGGAACTCCGGAGATGGGCGCTGAAGGACCGGGGTAGTTGTGCTGAGAGGTTGGAGGAGAGGATGGGAAATCGCTCCGAGAGCGTTCCTCCGAGTGGAAAACGACTGTGGAAAACGACTCCGAAATACAGGGGCTCGCAAGCCCAAACTCCGATTACTCCTTGTCCGTATTCCTCGACAACGCTTGACTAACCATACCCTTTCCACAGCCTACGATTCAGGCCAAACCCACCTCCTCCTCCAATCCCACGGCACCCTCCCGATAACCTACCGCAACGCAACGTACCATATCCCGCTATGCATCTGGTTCCCGCTCGAGTATCCGCGCAAGGCTCCGATGGTGTATGTGCAGCCGACGAGGGAGATGGCGATAAGGAGGAGCGCAGAGGTCGATCCCAGTGGGAGGGTTGTTGGAGGGGAGGTGGCAGATTGGGAGAGGAAGTGGGAGGTGAGTGGCTAGATATGCGTGGTGTGTGAGATGAGTAATCGGTGGGAGGATTGGTCGCTCTGGTTTCCTTGTTGCTATAATCCACGAACAATCTTCGATTCTGCAAGTACCAGAGCATGGCGACGTCAAGCAAGGTGGCGCAGACGCATGTGGGACTGCACGTTCCGGTATATCGGGACCTCGTCCACGGGAAGGCGTTTCTCGGCTGCGATCCTTTGCTTGCGCGCTCGGTTGTCCAGCATTCTGAATAGATTTGAGAACACAAATCTGACTCGCCACTTACAGGGACACTCTCTCGCATCCCTGCTCGCAAACCTCCAAGAAATCTTCTCCGCCCAACCACCGGTCTACGCCCGGCCGCCAACACAACCTTCGGACGCCCCACCGCGCCCACCAGCGCGCCCAGCACCGCCCGTGTCCTCGATACCCGATCAACTACCCATGTACCGCCCGCCGCCTGCCGGACCGCCTCCGTTATCTGTAAACACATCCCCGCGTCCGCCGAATTCAGCGGCGGGCCCACCACCGGTACCGCCGTCACCGCTCCGGCTTCATACGCGACAAGATTCGTTGCCCGGTCAGGCTACCGTGACTGGATCGCCGTTGCAGGCGTATGCGGCGCCTGGCCAACTTATTCCAGATCCGAGGAACCCGCCACCAGTAACAGGCCCGCCGCTTGCGCGTCGTCCACATGAAATGTACCGCCCGCAGATAACGAGTCCCGCCAATGGATATTCTCCCGACGCATACCGGCCGGTGGGGCAGCAGCAAGCTCCAAGATCGCCGCACGCGACGCCACAGCCGCGTTCGGCGCCGAAACCGCCCATCAGAGATCTCTTCGACGTAGACGACGAGGGCCTTGCTCCCATTACACCTCAATCCCAATCTCCGGCTCCCTTCGCGGAGGGCGTTGCGCCGCCCTCCCGGCCCTTACCGCCGACAACACTCCACCTTCACTCGCTCCTCTCCGCGCAACTAGCCGCGCGCCTGCCGCTGCTCCTTTCGCACTTGACATCGCAAACGACGCAACTCGAATCTGTTCGTGCGGATCTTGAGAGCGGGGAACCCGCGATCCGGGACGAGATGGCCCGCTTGGAGGCCGTACGTGGGGTGTGTGAGGGCGTTGTGGCCAAGGTGGGAGAGGTCGTCAAAAATGGGGAGAAGCGGTGTGAGGAATTGGAGCAGCGGGGAGAGGTTAGCGTTGATGAAGTGGTGTGCAGTATCAGTATTGTGCATAATCAGTACGTTATGCGGGGCGCAGTCGGGTTGCATACTAACAGGGCTTGGAAGGCTCATAGATCTCGTGGCGGAAGACAATGCCATCGAGGACACTATATACCACCTTGCGCGCGCCCTCGACGCGGAGCGGATAGATCTCGATCGGTTCTTAAAGGTGAGTCGGCATCCCTGCGGGCTGCTCATCGCTGACGGACTTGCTATCAGCAAATCCGGATACTTGGGCGTGAACAATATCAGAAACGGGCGCTGATTGAGAAAATCACGATGGAGCTTCGAGGCAGGTTGTGAAGGGGCGAATAAGGCTTGGTTCTTGACCACATGCGCGATACTACGCACATTGCAACTGTTGAGATTCATACCGAGCTTTTGAGCGTGAAGGACGCATCCGGATCCGACTAAGGTTCCAAATTGTGAATCTTTGTGATCAAGCCTCTCAAGGCATCATTCTGAAACCCTTCACATCCTGTCGTGACGCGCGACATGCAAGCCGCTGCTATATGACAACGAGCGCCCCAAAATTAACGGCAAGCATCCACCTGAGGCCCCCGAGTGCATGCGCCGATGACGCAGGCAGCTGCGCAAAGACTTCAGCGATCACCGCATCTCATCAACTTGACCCGGTTACACAGCACGAAATTCTTCGACTTCAATTCGTTATCTTCCGCCGTCCCTAGAAATGTAAAGCTTTGATCTCCTCTTGGCTGAATCAAACACGCTTTATTTCACATACCTCAGGCACCACAGCTGTCCCCAAGGGTGCCTCTCGAGGCTTCCGAGCATTCAAAACCCCGCCGTCATCGGTACCCGACTCCGAGTCCTATCCCGAACTCCTCGCCATGGAATGTCCGGTAGTATGTCGTGGTCATATCGCGTCACAGATTCAACAGAAACACGTAAAAGTGTTACGAAAATGACATCGACCGTCAAGAACAGCTGTTGAAGACTCAAGCAAGATCGCTTCGGGGCTGGCGGCGGGCAGCTTAACGGGCTGACAGGATAATGACGTTCGGACAGCGCGGATTCAACTTAAGTGGGACAGGATGAAACGCGAAACGTAAGCCCGGTTCCAAGCATATTCCGGTAGTCGCGTATTTCGACTTTTGGACAGGACCCGGCTGACGTACCACATCCCCACTCCACAACGATACCTCTAGATTCGTCGTCCACAGGTTCATACTGAGCGCACAGACGACGGGATATCGCCGTTGCAAGGACACATACAAAGGAGACTTGCCGAAGTACACCTGACAGCTTTCCCTACACTGGAGGCAAGCCCCCGAATGGTTCTACACTTCGTCTGCTTGGTATCGGTCAGCATGTCAGCATCTGCGATACTCAGCCCAGGACGATGCCATATGCGCCTTATACCGTCTGTAGAGAACCCAAGATCCCGAATAGCCCATCATATTTATAGCTAGCCGCCATCCATATGGCAGATCGGATTAATGCTATTGACGAACAACAAACATGGTAGCCGTAACTGCCACCACCCTCATCCTCCTCGCTGGTCTAGTCTCGTTTGGATATTCGAACCCTATCGCCTCACGGGACAACGACGAAGTAATAGTTCAACCCGTCCCGCAGGTCACGCCTGAAGGTGACCAGCGTTGCTGGCAAGTCGGCAACGGCCCGGGATCAATTACCGCCGGTCAAACTCTCGTGGTGTAAGAGTAGGACGGTCGTGCAGCATACCGTATTACTGACGGTTTATTTATTCCGCTCATAGTGCCCCTTGTATCAACATACCAGCCCAGAGATTTATATACGACATCGGAGGTGAAACTCGATTCCAAGTGGCAGGTACCAACCTCTGCGTCGAATTTGGTCCAGGACTAGGCGCCAGTGGTCGACCGCTCCGCGTTCAGACTTGCAGAAGTAACGGCGCTCCCGGTCAAAGACTCATTTTCGATCTCGACCTCGAGAACTCACGCATCCGATTGGCGCAAGGACCAAATCAGTGCGTTTCCGCGTCCGGGGGAGGCGAAACGGCACAGCTTTTGAGTCAGAGATGCACATCGGGTGATCCAAATCAGGTGCGAATGCTAAGCCGGTTTCAGACATATGACTGATGATCTGTGTGATTATTCAAGCTCTTCGGTTATGGGATACCGGACACTCAAGGTGTAACGATTAGTCCATACCTTGATGCATCCAAATGCATGCAGGCAGTATTTACCGAAAGCCCTTCCTTCCCCATCGGTCTCAGCTTGTGAGTTTGATTTCTGTATGGCCGCGCAGTATCGAATTGCAGTCCTCGCTATGCTGAATCAACTTCTATCACTCAGCCTTCCTTGCGACTCGGATTCCCGACCTGAACTACGACGATTCTTCTTCGAATTCGACGTCGCGGGCGTAACGGTCAGGAACGTCAGTGAAGGTCTATCGTCGCTTCTTATGTCAGAGACCTTCGAGACTGCCGGTTCACCCTTGTTCGTCGCGCCCGCATCTACCGGCCCGGCGGAAGTGCGTCAGAGGTTTGTCCCCGGACTTGGATCGGAAGGCCGGGGCGGCCCGGATGTTTCGGAATTTATCACGAGTGTTCGCTTCCAGAACACTTACAACGACTTGTGCGCTACGGCGCCGTCTCCGAATGCGGAAAATGAGGTGGTGGGTGACGCTTTTGCGCTACCGTGCAATCTCACGGACCCCAACCAGGCAAGTTGAATTCTTTGTATCGTTTCTAATCTGGTACTGAGTCTTTTCGCGCGTTACCTCAGTACTTTTCCATTAGACGCCTTCCCCTCTGATCTGCAACATTGATCGATATTTCGGAAAGCGATCACCTTGAAGGAAGTGTCGAATGCATTATTGTCAAGTAAAGGATACAAGTCATATATAAGGCAAGCTCAATGGCGCCATTCGATAGTATCTGGATCAGCAGAGTGAGGCGCATTGCGTCGATCAAGCGTGTAAAGCTTGGACCCGTCAGGCGGAACGACATGGACAAACGATATCCAAATGATATCATGCTGAAAATCCGCACCGGTGTGAATGGCTCAATGGATTCCATCTCCCATTCGCTGAGTCCCACTTCGTTTTGATGCGCCCCGATCAGCACAAGATTCGTGGCCACCACATTTGCAGAGACAGTACAGTCACCAGCATAGTTCGCATCATAGCATTTCAACGTGCGGGCGATTCGAGATTGTAATCGACATTGCGTAGCCTCCAGCACACGCAGCGTCCCGCTTACACCTTCACAACACACACCTCCGGCGGTGGCACATCCACCACTGCCTCCTTCCCTTCCTCGGCCAGTGCCTCCATAGACCACTTTGGCCGAAGCAGCGGTCCGAAGGGATCCGAGACACCATTCTGGCGTTGTAGTTTGAGGATACCGGCCCAGGCAATCATTGCGGCATTGTCTGTCCCAAGAGTGTCAGTCTAGGTTATAGCAGGCCACTCGACTAGTTTACCTGTGCACAGCGCCACCTGACGGAAATGCAATGGGTTAGCGGTCTTGGGCCGGAGAGATTGCCCCACGCTTACCGGCGGATACACCAAACGTATCGGCGAGTCGGGATTGCGCTGCTTCAGCGTAGCGGCCAGCCTATCCGACCCGTCGAATCAGTTCAACCTTCAGCCATTTGGACGACAAGTCGTCTTACCTCTGCCGTAGGTACTGGTTGCTTGCGACTCCACCGCTTGCGACGACCGCGCGTATTGGTTGGCCCTGCACGAGCGCCTTGCCTTCCCCAATTTCGAGGTAGTCGAGGCCCATCCTTACTTTTTGCTCCAGCTGTGTGACTGCCGCCTATACCAGAAACGGTGAGTAGTCTTGACGACGAGAAATCCGCGCAAGTAACCTACCTCCTGAAATTTCCGCGCCACAGCCCGCTTCAGCCCCTCGGGCATCCCCTCCCGCAACTGTAAATTCGGCCAAAACTTGGTCGTTGCCTTGAGCACCTGCGTCTTCAGGCCCGCAAACGAAAACGCCATCTGCCGGGGCACGGCCGGCTTGAATTTCGGGATCTCGGCGAGGTAGCGGTCGGTTGCGCGCCTGATGGTGTCGTCGGTTGGATGCGGGAGAGCGTACGCTTCGAGGGAGGGTCCGGGCCCGAGGCCGGGTAGCCAGGGAATTCGTAGCGTTTTGGCGGTTTTGTCAAAGGCGTCTCTGTGAGCGGATTCAGTGCTTCCGCCTTGCAAAGCAGGATAAGAGAGTGGCGTACCCTATCGAGTCGTCGAGGCTTTTGGCGAGGATCTTGAACTGCGTTTCACCCGTCGCGAGAACGAGCAACGTATGTCCGCCGCTCACCAGAAGATTCAGGAACGGAAACTGTAGCGGCTCGGACTCGGTAAGGAGGGGTGTGAGCGCGTGTGCTTGCTTTGCGCCGGTATCACTGGTCAGTCTAAAGTCTGCGGCTGCCGACAAGGAGGATGCGCACCATATGGTGTACGCCGACGATGGGTTTGTCCATCATGGCGGCCATTGCGTTCGCGGCGTGTGAGCCGCAGCTCAGGCAGCCGTACATTCCGGGGCCTGTTATCAGGACGAAGATCAGCATTGCCGGACTACTTGGATTGGACTGGTGTACGAGACAAACCTTGGGTGAAGGCATATGCGTCAATATCCGTGGGATGGAGGTTTGCTTCTTGAAGAGCTGTCTGGATAGCTATTGGCTTCAGAGCGAATCAGCGCGAAAGATCACCTCGAGACTGGAAGTCAGACTCACAATATTCCTCGCATGCGCATCTTGACTCTTTATCGGATGTATTCCGCCAAACTTTTCTAAGGCGACAAGAATCGCCCGTCAGCCCGGCGATACGCATCCTCCGTTCACACCGACGTACCGTGAATCAAGTGTTGCTTGACGACGACATTACTGAGGATCCGTCGATCGCTCGTGACGATACTCGCGCACGAGTCGTCTGCAGATGATTCGATGGCCAGGACACGGAATGGTCTGGTGAGGGAAGCGAGTCGACGTAAGGCCATGGTGAATGGATTGCGTCAATGGGGACTCGAGTCTGGGTCACTTGTCTTTGGTTGAACCGCTGAAACGGTGGAATCAATACCGCAACGGCGATCGTCTTCGGCGGCCGGCTGTCAGCTGTATATTTTGGTGATTTGCATCCGATCTAGGCTCGGTCTGGTCGGTGACTGGCATGGAAATGCATTCAATAATTCCATAATATGCCTGGTTGACCTCCTGGGCGCATCCCTGCCCCCGGAACATTCCTCGTCGAATCCACCATGCCCAAGTCCGTGCGCCTCCCCGAATTTCCCCTCTCGGGGCTCGTGCCCATCGAAAAGCCCTCGGGTCCAACCTCGATGCGCGTCATCGACATGATCAAGCCGCTCCTCGCCGAATCCCGACTCTTCCACGATCCCAAGGCCGTTTCGGCGGAGGAAGTCAAGGCAGAGGTCAAGAAGCTGATGAAGCATCGGGGTGGGCTGAAAATTGGGCAAGGAGGGACCTTGGATCCGTTGGCGGATGGGGTGTTGGTGATTGGCGTGAACAAGGGGACGAAGCAGTTGGGCCAGTTTCTGCATTGCACCAAGGTGAGCTTTACGTTTCTATGTTACCCTCACGCCTCTGACATGCTGTCAGACGTATACAACTACCGCATTGCTTGGCTCATGTACGACGACGTACGATAGCGAAGGACCGATCCTGTCTACCGCGCCGTGGGCGCACGTCACCCGGGAAGTCATCGAGCAGGCCCTGGAAAAGTTCCGCGGCGAAATCATGCAAGTCCCACCGATGTGCGTACATTCCTTCTCTCTTCTTCGAATCTATCTGACACCTCTGCACAGCTTCTCCGCATTAAAGATGGACGGCAAACCACTCTACGAATACGCACGCACCAATACCCCCCTCCCACGGCCCATCGACGCCCGTCGCGCAAACATCTCACTCCTTCAACTCGAATCCTTTACGCCAGCGACCATCGTCTCCGGTGACGGAGGTCACACGTACGTTCCGCCCAAGGAACAACTCAGCGCCGAGGAGCGCGAGGTGTATTTCCGGATGAGCCGGTTAACGCGGGAGGCCGGGATTGTGGAGAAGGCGTTTGGCGTGGATCTGGAAGGATCGGGGAAGAAGAAGAAGGAGGCGCCGGCACCAATAGCGGATGGGGAGGCAACCAAAGTTGCGCAGCTCGATATTCCGGATCTTCCGCAGCAGGGCGAGGAGCCATCAGCGGAATCGACATCCCAGCGCGTTATTCCGCCGACGTTTACCCTTCGAATGACGGTCTCCTCGGGAACGTACGTCCGGTCGATCGTACACGACGTAGCACTCGCAATCGGCAGCGCCGCACACGTTGTCAAGCTTACCCGGACGCGCCAGGGGCGGTTCTCGCTCACGAATGATGAGGAAACTGCGTCGCTCGAAGGGACCGACCCCGGTTCAGCTCCAACCGGCGGAGACGAGGTAAATGGATTCGACTTTGGGGAACGCAAGACGGGGTGTATACCCTGGAGCGTATTTGAGCGGGCGATCGCCGAGCGGAAGGCACGTCCGACGGAGGAGAAAGGTGGTCCTGCGGAGGCCGGCACGCCGGTGGATGAGGAAGAGGCGGCGGGAAATGAGGAGCCGCCGAGGGCAAAGTGGGAACCGAGCGAGTGGGAGCGAGAGTTGCTGGCGCGGTTTGTACCGGTGTAGACTGAATGGCATGCTTGTCAACAATTGCTGTTTCTGAATAGGCTTGCTTTACAATTCGCTCAAAGCATACCGACGGCTTGTCCATGGTTTCACAAATGCTATAAACTACGTGACGGTTGACTTTATCTTTACAGTTGTTATGCCGTCTTTCTAGGCCGAGCAGTGCAGAATCAGGAACTGGCCAAAGGCAGATAATGTTCCAGCAAGCAATTCAGCCCCGAGAGAAGACTTATGCGGATACTCAGAAGCCCGCGGTCCTTGCGAACATGGACTTATTGAGAATAATTATTTGACTTGAAGAAAAGTTTGAGGGAGCCAAGCGTTTGCGTGCGTTGCGTCAACAGCGTCAGTTTGCATGGTGCATTGATTAAATGCGTCATAAGTTTTCTATTCTAAAGCTGGCATCTATCTCGTACCGCGAAGCAATTCGACCTCCAGCCAGCCTTACGCTGACCCCTCCTGAGCCTTGATTCTCAAGATATCGGCCTTGCTCAGGTTGGCCGCTTCACACATGCTCCTAAACACTGAATCCCGACGATCATACAGGCTCAATGGCGTATCGAATTCCACAATATTTCCCGCGTCGAGAACGAGGACTCGGTCATAGAAGACGATAGTTGCCAGCCGGTGTGCGATGCAGAGGCTGAAAGCAAGCGGGAACGTCAGCGGATTGCTTGCAGAGAAAGCGTATGAACACTTACAGGGTTACGTCTTGGAACTCGTTTCGGATAGCCTTTTGGATTGCGGCGTCCGTCGCGGAGTCGACCGAGCTTGTCGCCTCATCCAGCACTAGAACCTTGCGATTCTTCACGAGCGCCCTGCAAAGCGCGACCAATTGTCTCTCTCCGACCCTACAACGTGGATGTTAGTGATTGACAACAGGCGGATCTAACTGATGGACATACGAATAGTTGCTGCCTTCGTCTAGCACCTTCGCATCCAATCTAAACTTCTTCAATCGCTCGTCGTTTCCATCGTCGCTGCTCAACAGCCCACACCGCCTCAAAGCGTCGTTCAAGTCCGCATCACTGCGCTTGCCTTCTGGGTCCAGATTCTCCCGCATGGTTCCGCTGAAAAGGATCGTCTCTTGAGGTATTGCGCTCAAAGCCTGGCGTAAGGTGTCGAGACCGACAGTCGACAAGTCGACGCCGTCGATGATGATTCTGCCTTGACAAAGTTTCACCATCCGGAATAACGCCTGGAGTATCGACGATTTGCCAGCGCCGGTTCTCCCTACGATTCCAATCTGATATTCGAAATGATCAGTTTGCGGGAGGTATGTGACTGGTCAGGTCTTACCTTCTCACCTCCTTTGACGTCGAACGACAAGCCTTTCAGAACCAGCGGAAGGTCTGGTCGATACCGCATGCCAACATTCTCGAACGTGATGTCGCCCGCATCCGGCCATGTGCCACTCGGGTCCGACGGATTGCGTGGTGCCGCTTCCCGAGGTAACGCGCCACAGTGCAGTATCTATGTGACTCACACCAGATCAGTCTTCGAAGACGTGCAAGTGGAACTGCAGACGTACTCGTTCACAGGTATTCATTTCTGTACCGGGAAGGTGTATTTGAGTAAGAGAATCCGCGCACCTATGCTTCCCTACGTACCTTGCTCCACCATGGCGTAGATGACGATAAGCAAACTGAGGAGCAATGCACTCTGCTTGGAGTAGGTAATAACCACGCCGATTTTCGAGGGTGATACATCTTCGCGGAAAAAGACACCAAAGAGGGCGACACCGAGGACGAGCAGACTTCCGAGCGAGTCCAGGCGTACTGACAGCCAACGCTGAGCAACCATAGATGTGTAGTGAAAGCGGAATTCGAGATCTATGGCATTGCTAACCCTCTTGAGGAAAGTCTCTTGCTGACCGAAAGCGCGAATGGACAAGGTACCGGCCAACTGCTCCGCAAAATGAGAGTAGATGAACGAGCGAGCGGTGGAGTCAATCCTTTTCAGTTCGCGCGAAGTATGACGGAAGAATGACGCAAGGCCGAGATAGATCAAGAGCATAGGTACGAATATAATGCCGAGGTAGGCGTAGGTATAAAAGACGAGCGCCACGGTTCCGATCACCGACATGATTTGCGTCAAGAGCTGGAACCACTGGAAGGCGAGCCGGTCGTCCACTGATTCAACGTCTTTCGCTAATCTAGGGATAGGTCATCGATGAGTCACTTCTTGTGGGGAGATCTCGATGGCTTACCTCGATTGGATACGCCCGCTTGGCGTTCTATCGAAGAAGAGGACGGGCGATCTCAGGACACCCATCAACGCCCGATGAAACATGGTATAAGACGCTTGAAGGCCGGCCAAGCATGCTGTGTATGCTCCAGTGAGGGTGAAGAAAGCGAGACCGGCACCGAAAGCAGCGTAGATCCCCATGTAGTGGCCCTTGTCGAATTCTGGAATGGAAGCAGACGACCAGAATCCAAGAAAGAGGACATTGCCTATCTGAGAACCCTCGGCTGCGATCAAACTTAGTGCAACTACGAACACGAGCCCGCCTGCGGCTGTCGCCCTGAGATACGTCGCGTATACCGCCCAGCTGATGGATCCAGTATTGCGCTCTTCGTCCATATGTATCTTCGCAATATTAACGTTTTGTGATTTTGCTATGTCCACCTGATGGGGTTTCTTTGAGCTGTCGATGGGTGGCGCCACCGATCCTGCATCCTCCGCATCGTCTTTGATTTCTTCTCTTTGAAGCATTCGAAAGATATCGTTTTCTTGGATGGACGAGAAGGTGCCTTGTTCCACGATTTTCCCGTTGTCGACAACGAGGATCCAGTCTGCATGTCTTGCGGCCTCGAGGTGGTGTGTAACAAGAACGCGCGTCCGACCTCTTGTCAAATCCAGAAGACATTCTTTCAAAATATGAGCAGACACTGGCGCAATGTCAAAGTCAGCGCAATCCCTAATGCTTCTAGCCCCGCAGCATACCGTGACTGTCAACGGCACTGAGCGGATCATCCAGGAGGAGAATCTCGGCATCGGAATACACAGCCCGGGCCAGGGATATTCTGCTGCGCTGGCCACCGCTCAAGTTTATACCTCGTTCTACATTTTGGCGCACGAGATGAGCTTCTGCGACTTGCCGCAATCTCCTTCGACTTACCTCCAATCTCCGTATCCATGCCGTTCGAGAGGATCTTCAGATCGTGTTCCAGTGCACAGGCCCGGATAACTTGCCGCAATCTTTGCTCGTCTTCTTTTTCTCCAAACAGTATGTTGTGCTTGACGCTCGCACTTTGTATCCAGGGAATTTGGGTTACCAGACTGACAGATGCCCCAAAGGTGACATGGCCCCGCGTTTGCTTCATCTCGCCTAGCAAACCCTGGAGTAGCGCACTCTTGCCTCCTCCAACACGCCCGACAATAACAACGAGTGCGCCTCTTGGTATCCGCAAATTGATATCTCGCAATGCAAAGTGTTTGTGAAATTCGTGCTTTTCAGGGTCTTCCAAGCTTGCGGTTGTGTCGAGGGTATCGGCTTCCTCTGCGACCGTTTCCAGAGCCGCGACCGCATGTGTCCAGCCTTGTGTGATATCAATTCTGGAATCGGTTGTATCGAATTCGAAATCACCCGTAGCTTGAATTGCGAGCTCTTGTTCAGGGTACACGGCTAGCTTGGGTGGCTGTTCATCCGCTTTGAGTATATTGGTTATTCGACCCGCAGCGACGTGTCCGTCTGAGAGGAAGGAGAATACGGTCGGCAATATCGACATTGGCGTTTCGATCAAGTTGAAAAGTTGTAGCGATGCAAAGATTGTCGCAGTGTCCAGCTCGTTGCCGGCAAGAGAATAGGTAATGAACGATAAGATTGCTGCCAGTTTGGGTATGAATGTCTGTCATGAACAGCGCAGCGGGTGTCAGCGTAACGTCGGAGCTCGAACGAAGCGCATCACAAACCGTGACCATCTGCATTGTCGCTCGGATTCGAACCCTCTTTCTAACCCGCGCCAACTCCTTGTCTCGATAGCCCATGATACGACCCGCAAAGTACGCTTCGTAGGCGTAAAGCTTCAACGATCGAATGTTTGACAGGATTTCGCTGGTCAACCGTACGCGCCGATCTACCATCTTGAGCTGTTGCTGCCGAGTTTCGACGAGGCCTTGCGTCATCGAAGCGATCCATGGTGAGCTGATCGCGAGGACTCCTACACCCTGCGGATGAAGAATTGGATCAGCGGTGCAGAGGGCTGTTGTGGATGAAATAATTACCACAAGGGCCGACGGTCCCAAATTAAGTATCAAGAGGATGAATGCGATGATGATGCTGAACGGCTCGACACAGCCCTGGACAATGATAGGAAAGCACCACTCCGCGTAAGAAGCATCAGCACTGATTGCTGTGATTTGATGTCCGTTGGGAAATTCTAGTCGCGCTCGGGGAGACAGCCTGAGCGATTTTCGCGCTATTTGCTGTATCAAGGCGGACCGCATCATAAACCCTGAGCCTCAGGACGATCAGCATCTTGATGCTTCATGCTTCAGCCTGACGTACCACACCCGAAGCTCTTGAGATGATAATGATTTGCGCACACCAACGCCACTTCCTGCATCAGAGCAAGACCGACGGCAAGACCGATGCCGTGACCGATCTCCCTAGGAACTTTCAGTCTTCCCGACGCGCGTTCTTCCTCCGAAGCCTTGGCCCAAGCGTGACTCGTGGTGATGAATGCAATGAGTTGTTTCGTTAACAAGCTGCTCGTGGTGTCGAGTATGACGCTGACGGCTTTGTAACATCCGGCGAGGAGCATCGGTCGCCAGGTTGTTTGCAGCAGGGCGATCACGAGTGACGAATCGTAGTAGCGATATTGTCCACCTTCGTCCATTTCGTAATGGAGTTTTCCTTGGAGGACCTTTTCGTCTTTGCGGAGAGAAGACCAGGGATTGAGTCGGGAGAGGATTCGTTGATGCGGTTTCCCGCTATCCGGAGGCGAGGACGACGAGAGACTTTTTTGGCATGTCTTGGTAGCTGATCCGTCATCCGGTTCTGAATCCCGAGTCGCGCTGTCGCGATATGTATTGGCAATGTCTTGCTTTGGCGGATCAACGGAATTGTGCTCGGACGACCGTTGCATTGACGCATCACTATTCTGGCGATTCGACACATTTATAGTCCGGCTCTCGAGAACAGAATCCACTTTTTCGGATGAAGGTTTTGTCAAAGTTGACGATAGCACCACGCCGAACCCTTTCTCGCAGTCGCTTTTCCGTGCCGCCTCCCCGCCAGGTAGCGGCTCATGACGAGATTCTCCAAGATGCACCGGCCGACGACTCGGCGGACAGCGATTGTAAAAGTTGCGCTCCAAGCGATCGGCAACCGTATGCGTCAGGCGTTTGTCATCGAGGTGCCATACATCGTTCATTTGGATTGGCCGCGTGTATCCATCCTGATCATCAAGCGGATGATAAGCCTTAGTCGATGTTGGCCACTATCACTCACCTTGAGCAAAGGGAATATCCACCCAAAGCTGATCTTGTCAAAGATGTTTGCCGAGTATTCCGGGATGAGCTCCTCGTTGCGATTGGACGGCTCGGCTGGCTTGGGCTTGAGAAAAGGTAACAGCATGGGCAATGATCTGGCGGGATGACTTGCAGTCGGCACGACCGCGTCAAACGATATCGAAACCGCATCCTCCTATATCCCTTCTGGCGGACCGTTGACGAAAAGCCGGTCAAGGACCCTCCTCGGGACCGAAGGCGTTGAAAGGTATCTCCCTTTGACTTGCAGAACAACGCCTAAAGGATAGTTTAGAGGGAGATAATGTGCTGTGTTGATTCATGATGAGATCGGCCAAAGTTATGGGATGCGATAGAAAGGTATCGGTCAGTATTGTTGTGGTCCTGCAGACTCATCGCTCGGCCGAAAGGTGACAACAAAGGAAGAAAGGAGTCTCCACTTGATCGTTGTATCGAGAAATACATCATTGGCGTGTAGGACATTCGAGGGGGAAACCCGAAAGAAACGCTACAAACATCCCACGAAATACTCACCCAATGACCATTGAGTATCTAGTACGCTCTCGGCATCTGGCTCTCTCCGCGCTCTGTCATGCTATCCGGCGCCAAGATCCAGCCCCTGTCCATCCATTCGTCGTATGCGCCGTGTCCCAAGCCTTCCGCTACATGTCGTCCCGAATGATCGGTGTTCTGCCGGCTGGACCATTTCGAGCGCGACTGGGACGGTCGAGCGAGCTTGATGTCTGTTTTCGTTGAGCATGTTCGTTCTTTGGAGTATCAGACGACCCGTCCCACGCGACGGAATCCTTGATCTTCCCAAGCATGTATCGACCCACCTTCATCAGCTCGACCGATCGACGCGGTCATCTGAGACATGGGCAGCCGCCAACGACTTTCAGTCTTTCTTCAAGCTTCCAAGGTTGCTGTATTGAACTCGCCTTGATGCTATTGCCCTGGCCGAGTGTGTCAACGTTGACGCTCACATTATCATGTCCCGATCCGCGCAGAACGGCGACTTGTCGCTGGCATCTCTCGTCAAAATCGCCGGATCACACCCCTTCATCTCTCTGATACATAGTGTAACATCGGTGAATCGTGCGTCAACAGAGGTCTGCCAGGCGCTGCCCGAGCCGAGCATGCTCTTTCAAACTATGGAGATGACAATTGTATATCAAGTAGGTATCATACTAAAGCTACAGTCAATTGGCTTAGATGATTCGACAAACGCCATCGTGTATCGTCATCCGACGCGGTCCGTCATCTCTTTCTTTGTTGGTTTCTTCTCTTGCTCGCTCCGAAGGGATCCTTAGGGGCTTGATTTACAAGACCCGAATGAGGCCGACGCCCAAGCCGACGGCAACGAGCGAGAACGCAACCCGCAGGCCCTCCATCGGCGGCAACAATGTTGTTCTGCCCAGCGCACCCACCCATCAGCGAAACGCCTCGGACGGACATGGAAATGCTGCACTCACCCAGCAGAGATAACAGAGGTAGCAGCCGATGCACCACCTGTCGCGGCGCTTCCGACACTGTCAAGCACCGATCGCACGATCAGCGAACCTCACAAATGAAGAGTCGACAGATGCTATACGTACACGGACGTTCCTGCGCCTGCAACGGATCCAGCACCGGATGTACCAGCGCTAACGACGGATCCTGCACCAGACTGGCGTGACGAGAAGATGAGTGAAGCAGAACGGAGGAAGGAGATGTGATGACTTACTGTTCCGGCGCTGAAGACGCTTCCGGCGCCGGACTGAATACGACGAAGAAGCATCAGCATCAATTGTGGTGGATGATTGGGTGGAGACGTACGGTCGCGACGCTGAATACCGATCCACCACCCGAGGTGATCGTGCTAGCGATTCCACCGCCGACGCTCGTCACCTGCGTAGCGATACTTCCACCGACGGATGTGATATCCGTAACGACTGATGCTGCGCCGCCTGAGCATCGGAGAGCGAACTCAGTAAGGAGAAGTTGGAGATGGGAGGGGGAGACGTACTGGTGACTTGTTGGCCGACGGAGACGGCGCCGCTGGTAACGGTCGAGAAAGCTCCGGCAGCACCCGCTACGCCGGAGGGTCAGTTGCGGGGACCCGACGGGAAGGATGCCAAGGGGGACGTACAGGTCGCATCGGAGAAGATGGAGCCGCCAAAGGAGGTGACGTCTCCTAAGGCGGAGGTGAGGTCGCTGAGGACTGCGGGGAAGGGAGGATGATCAGTTTCGGGTGGACTGGTTGAGGGGCTTGTGAGGTATCCGTTCGTAAACGCAAAAGGCCAACGGAAGTGCCTTTGGCCGTGAAGGGGGTCCTCAAGCAGCTGCGCGAGACACCCTTACTCACACTGTCGTTCCTCAATCGCGCCGTCTCGCTTCTCGAGCGGTGCGGCGGTGATGACGGGCTCGGGCGCGGCAATGACGGACGCTGCGTTGAAAGCGACGAGGGCGACGACGAGGGTGTTGATGGTCCTGGAGAACATGGTGGGTTTGATTTGAAGGATTTACGTTGACTGTATCTGCGATGCTGAATGTGTTGAGCGATGGATGTGTATGATGTGCGAATGGATGAATGAAGAATACGCATTCCCCCATACAGGTATGGCTGTGTTGGACTTTTGGTGGATGACGCAATGAGCTGCGACCGGGGGAGCGCGCTAAGATTGCCTTACGTAACTTCCTTCGCCCGCGGATCCGACGCGTTTTGATCGTCTGGCTATTGGCCTGGAGGGATCCCGTCAACGTGAACACCATCTCCTCCGCTCCTCATCCTTACCACTCTCCGCAAGCCATCTCACAGCCCTCACCATGCCGATCAAGCAAGCCAACACCCCGTACCCGCTCATCGATTCCGACCCCCACGCCGCGCGCGTGGTCCGGTACATGCGTCCGAGTGATTATGCCGTTTGGGCTGGGGGAGCGGCCGCCGCGCCGGCGTTGCTTTTGGGTTGGGGTGAGTCGCCTTTTTCGTTTGAGGGTGGCGTGATGGAGGTGTCGGGAGGGACAGAAGAGAAGGCGGAGTGGAGGAGTGAATGGTGGAAGGGCGGGACGCATAGGGGATTGCATGCGCGAAGCAAGATGCGGTCCAACGGGATACGGAGCGGAAGACGGGCGGGAGGTCGAGGGCCGGAGCGGATTGCGTAAGGGCCAGTACAGCGGAACGAGGGAACACCAGGCAAGGACATGGATCGCTGCGGCCTAGCATATCGCTCCTAGCTACGAACGCTGCTTAGAACGAGGGTCCGCAATCGGCACAACGAATTACAACAATATCGACCAACGAACCAACTGACGCATTCCTCTCTTTTCTCCTCTGCTTTCTCTCCCCTCCGCGCCGAATTATTCCACTCTTCAGAAAAAATCGACCCCACCTTCTCCCGCGGCGGTACCCGTTCCGCGACCAAGCTCCTCGGCTTCCTCGGTTTCTGCGGCGGCTTCATGCTCGCTTACCAACGATCAAGCTGTAAGCCACTCCTTCCCCTCCTCCTTAAACCCGACTGACTCCCGTCTCGCTAGTCCGATTCATGGGCCTCAGCCCGAACGAGCCCGAGGTCGCCAAAGACCAGCGCGAGCTCTCGGCGCGTGCGGCGGCGGGCAAGCCTCTGTACGGGGAGACGGACCTGAGTGAATATCTGCAGGGCGTGGCGGCGCGGAACAGTACGTGGAGTCAGTTGAAGATGGGTTTGATTCCTTGGTGAGTGTTTCGCGCGTTGCGGGATTTTGTGTGGCGGGGAGGCTGATTGCGGCGGGGTAGGTTCAACTTGGTCAACCATAACCAGCATGGCGTGGATACCGCCAAGTACGGCCAGAAGGAATCGTCGTAGGCGTAGGCGCAGCTTGTATTTCGAAAGGGGCTCATATCGGATCGATTCGTGGATCTGGAGGGGCGAGGTTGAGATTCGCTCAGTATGACGAAGTATTGCCCTTTGACGTTTGCAGTATGGCGTGAATGCTTTTGCCGGTTGATCGCTGGGTAGCGTTGAATGAGGTTGGATGGGGCGCTATGGGTTGCAGCAGAGTCCTTTCGACAGTCGGAAATGACAAGCTTCTTCTCAGCCTTCGTATGCGCGACCCATCAAAGACGTCCGTTGGCGCTACCTTGAGCTGCAGTCAATTGACTCGCGATCGAGACAGTTGGAGGAAGGATATACAGTTCATGGGACAGTCACATCGACGTCGCAGAATCGGCGAGACACCGACATTGGATGGCCGCTCCAAGGCAGCGTCTGAGTGTTTGTTTGACAGGTCATCGACATGTCACTTCTTCACGCTCCGTTGACCCGCGATCTTCACCTTGCTCGAGCGCACACCGCTACTCAGGTTCTGTATAGCGATCTCGAAGGATCGTTGAATCACTCCAGTGTATCGCGATGTCGTGCACGTGACCCGCCCATCCCGCGAGGCTAGAAGTCGGCTGAACCCGGCGCTCCCTGTACAACGAGACAACCCGCTAGCTATTTCGAAAGAGCCACATGCCGATGACGTTGTCCCCCTCTGCCATGTAAGCATGCATCTAAGACTGTAATCTTATCGTTGCCCGCCTATCAGATACCATGACACGGCTTCCACGAACGGGAAAAAAGTCGAGGGCCCTTCGTCTGGATTGAGATATATGTAAGGGTCGGCCTCGTCCTGCACTTTCTACATTTCGAGTCATAACTCTTCTCTATCGGATCAACGATGCATGAGAAGAACTCGCCTTACCCTAACGCTCCAGGGTACCCCACACCCTTGGATATCACCTCACACGGAGACTCCCACACCGTGACCGACTACCCTGCTACGGACGCCAGGACGGGCAAGAAGGCGTACGAAGCCGGTGGACACTTCTACAATGCAGACTCGACTGACAACTTGCTCGCCTCGGCGGGTGTGCGACGGATCGAGGCGATCAATGAGCAGTTCACAAAGGTGGATCGATGGATCGTGTTTCTGAGTGTGTTCTTGGTGGCCTATTGCTATGGACTGGATGGAACGGTGCGATACACCTATCAGGTGCGTTGGGCGTGTCTTTAGATGCAAGAGTGTTGCTGAGACCCACTGATAGAGCTATGCGACGAACAGCTATGCGTGAGTGCAGCGGGGATAGACTCCCGGATGTCACGTCGCTGAACTTTGTCCGCATATAGGGACCACTCTCTGCTCTCCACGATCAACGTCTTGCGTTCCGTCATCGCCGCAGCGGCTCAGGTACGTTTTGAGCATTTCTACCTATCAGCAGGATTGCTGACCCCTTCCAGCCCACGGCCGCCAAAATCGCAGACGTCTTTGGCAGAATCGAACTGGTCATCGTCAGCATCGTCTTTTACGTCGTCGGCACGATCGTAGAGGCCACGTCGGATGGTGTCTCCCAATTCTGTGGCGGGGCCGTGCTCTATCAAGTCGGGTATACGATGATCATCTTGTTAGTCGAGGTGATTGTCGCGGATTTGACCTCAACGAGGTCGAGGCTGTTCTTTTCGTTCGTGCCGGCGTTGCCGTTCGTGGTGAGTGTTTCTTCGACCGATGGCGGGCGCGAGCTGACTCAGTCTCCAGATCAACACCTGGATCTCCGGCGATCTCACCTCCACCGTCCTCGCCAACACCACATGGAACTGGGGCGTCGGCATGTGGGCCATCATCTACCCCGTCTGCACCATCCCGCTCCTCTTCATGCTCTTCCTCGCACAACACCGAGCTCACCGCGCCGGCACACTCAAGAACTATACATCTCCGTTTGCGCAGTACGGCGCCGTCGGACTCGCCAAGGAACTATTCTGGCAACTCGACGTCATCGGCATTATCCTTATGATCGCCGTCTTTGCGCTCATTCTCGTCCCGCTCACACTCGCCGGCGGCGTCTCTAGTACCGCTCAAACATGGAAGCAGGCGCACATCCTTGCGCCGCTCGTCGTCGGATTCTGCTGCATTCCCGTCTTCATCGTCTGGGAGATGCGCGCACGGTACCCGCTCGTACCGTTCCACCTGCTCAAAAACCGCGGCGTTTGGGCAGGTTTCGGGATCGCTTGCACGCTCAACTTTGCGTGGTCGATGCAGGCTGGGTACCTTTACCCGGTCTTGGTTGTCGCCTTCAACCAGAGCGTCAAGAGCGCCACGAGGATCACTTCGCTCTACTCGTTTGCATCCGTGCTTACTGGAACGTTTCTCGGGATGGTCGTCTTCTATGTTCGAAGACTGAAGCCGTTCATCATCTTTGGATGCTGCCTCTTCATGGTCGCTTTTGGATTACTCATCAAGTACCGTGGAGGAACGTCGGGATCGTTCAAGGCCGGTATCGTTGGTGCCGAAGTGGTTCTAGGTATCGGAGGTGGACTATTTTCGTGAGTAAAGTCACCGAACCGAAATCATTAGATAGCTTATCGCTCCTTGCAGCTACCCAACGCAGGCTGCGGTCCAGGCGGAGACACGCCACGAACATTTAGCGGTTGTCACAGGTTCGCGAAGTTTTTGGGAAGAAAACGGGAAAGGAATACTGAATTGAGTTTCAACCTTCCTCAGGTCTCTACCTCGCCACCTACAACATCGGCTCAGCGCTCGGAAGCTGCGTCTCTGGCGCCATCTGGTCCCAGAAATTGCCCAAGGAAATCGAAAACGCTGTTGGAGGCGACACCTCCCTCGCAAACGAAATCTATGGCTCGCCATACACGTGGATCGCGACGAATCCCGTAGGAACACCCGACAGAGACGCCGTCGATCATGCGTACCAGCGCGTTCAGCGTATCTTGTGCATCGTTGGCATCTGTCTTTGTGTTCCCTTGATCGTGTTCTCATTGCTACTGAAGAACCCAAGGTTGACCAACGAGCAGTCATTGAAGACCGCCGAAAAGGAGGCTGACGATTCCTCCTTGGACAATGCCTAAACAGGAGGAAGACGCCACGACGACCGAAAAGGCAACTGTATAAATTATGTTGTACATCAAGCGATACGAGGCCGAAACGACCGGAACAAGCGCTTTGCTCCGATATGTATCATATCGTGGTTCGGCGGCGGTGCGGAGTACGCTTTGAATTTCGGTCAAGGAGGTAATGGGAGCGTTGTCCTCGTAGCTCGAAGGTGAACACTTAGCTTGAATGCTTGAGGGGATATTTGCGAGCTGAATGCGGGGCGTCAAAGCCAAATGCCTGAAAAAATTGAGTTGCAGAAGCAGAAGCCTAAGGAGATCTTTGAAGAGCTCCTGGAAGCAATATAATCTTTACTCTGAACGGTTCTTTACTGAAACAGCTACTGTATTATGGCTTCAAATGTGGAACTCGAGATTGCTGGCTAAATTGCTAGCGAGATTGTTACTTCGCTCCAACCTTGGCTACGGCGAGAGATCTGGAAAGCGCGAATCCGCACGCGACTTTGATGCGGATCTGGGCGCCAAGCTGATATCATCAGCTATATCATCTGTCGGAGGAGCTGTCGGAGGAAGGTCGCTTGAAGTATCGCTTGCCGCGTTGAGCAACGTCTAGGCCCATGGAATGACAAGCGTACATAGGTCCCAACTGTGTCTGTCAGGCGACTTCAGAGACCAGGAAGTTCTCTGCGGGGATCTGTGAGATGAAGAAGAGGTAGAGTTGCGAGCTGACCAGCGCGCCTTCTACTGGTTGGTATAGGGCATAATACGAGAGGTTTATGCTATGCGATAAATCCGATGTCCTGTTCACGGTCAGGACAGCCGAGTGCACAACAAGGAAATGGTTTGTGAAGCAATATGGACGATGGATTGTGGCTCGAAGACACGTCAGATTATCGCCCCCACCCTGTCTGGAGCGGCAAGTGACCCAGCGAGTACTAGACCGGGTAAGACCGCACAATTCTCGTACGAGCTCGTGACATCTGCTGGTCTGATCATTGCGAAGCAAGTCTCACGATACCTGCCTGATGTGGATCAATTCGCAAGCTAATAAATCGTTACGTAGATCCCTCGTTTACACATCACTATCTGCGTAACGCCATCCCCGATCGCCAGCGATTCGAGGTTGATTGAGCTGTTGATTGACTTTCTGGAGCTCTTCCATCAGCCAGCTCATCAGCCTTCCATCCGGCAGCTCGCTTATGGGAGCTCTTATGGGTCTTCGGTTATTTCTTGCACATGTTGAACAGCTCTACTGACTCACCGGCCCAGCTCCAGCAGCTGCTCCAGCTCTCGCCAACTGCCTCAAAGCTCGCCTCATCGCGCCTCTTTCCGGCATCACAGCAAACGAGGCGGCTGCATTGGCACGCAGCTAGGCACTTCAGCCTGCAGTACAGAGCAAAGGGAGCGGGCGAGAAAAACTTCTCGGCGGAGAATTCGAAAACGAGTGTCCTCGATCTTGTTATCTGATTAAGGATTTGCATCCACATCGGGCTCGATTTTTGTAGAGGAATGTTCCTCAGCGCGCCGCGCGAGCAGCACCAGGTCCTCTAACGCCCCCCACCCGGTCCTGCTGTCGAGCGACAACCTCCGAGGTGTCACTTGTCGTCGTGCCAAGCTCGTCGTGATCTCCCACTTTTTTCCGGGTAGCTCGCTCGAGGATATATAGACTACGCTGTCGACCTGATCTGCTTGCCCTGACCCACAATATCCTCAACCCCCTCTTCGTCTCGTCCCACCTTACCTCTCTGCACTCCCAGCATGTCGGCCGAGGCTTACGAGAAGAACCCTGAGGACGCTACCTCGTCCAAGAACACCCCCACCGGTCCCGACTACGACCAGCATGTCCTCGACTCTGGATCCAAGAGATACAACCAAGCACCAGAGACCGAGAACATTCTCGCAACGGCCGGTGTTCGACGTATCGAAGCCATCAACAGCCAACTCGGCACGGTCGACCGGGTGGTCGTCTTTCTCGGATTGTTTCTGATCGCTTACTGCTATGGTTTGGATGGTACCGTTCGATACACCTACCAGAGCTATGCCACCAACTCTTACGCGTAAGTAGGTCGCTACTCTTTGTTTCCGGAATGACCAACGAATCCTCCTCAGAACACACTCATTGCTTTCCACCATCAACGTTCTCCGATCCGTCATTGCCGCCGCCGCTCAGCCCACTGCTGCCAAGATCTGCGATGTTTTCGGTCGACTCGAACTCATCATCATCAGTATCATCTTCTACGTTGTGGGAACGATTGTTGAAGCCACCTCGGACGGAGTCTCGGCATTCTGCGGTGGTGCCGTCATCTACCAGATCGGTTACACCATGATCATGCTTTTGGCAGAAGTCATCGTCGCCGACTTGACCTCGACTCGAGCGCGACTCTTCTTCTCGTTCATTCCTGCTATGCCCTTCATTGTAAGTCATTTGGGTCGCCTACGCCCACATTCCGCTCACCGCTGTTTCAGATCAACACCTGGGTCTCTGGTGACATCACCGCCGCCGTCCTCGAGGCCACTACCTGGAACTGGGGTATCGGCATGTGGGCCATCATCTACCCCGTCTGCTGTCTGCCCCTCATCATCACCCTCTACTTGGCTCAACGACGGGCCGCCCGAGCCGGCATTCTGGACAACTACATCACTCCTTTCGCTCACTACGGATTCGCTGGACTCGCCAAAGAGCTTTTCTGGCAGCTCGACGTCATTGGTATCATTCTCATGATCGCCGTCTTCGCCTTGATCCTCGTCCCGCTCACTCTTGCCGGAGGCGTCTCGAGCACACCCGCCACATGGAAGCAAGCCCACATCCTCGCCCCGCTCGTCATTGGTTTCTGCTGCATTCCCTTCTTCATCGTTTGGGAAAGGAAAGCTCGATACCCCCTCGTTCCCTTCAAGCTCCTCAAGAACCGAGGTGTCTGGGCCGGTTTCGGTATTGCGTGTACCTTGAACTTTGCTTGGTACATGCAAGGAGCCTACCTTTACCCCGTCCTCGTTGTCGCTTTTGACGAGTCTGTCAAGTCCGCCACCCGAATTTCCTCGCTGTACTCGTTCGCCTCGGTCATCACCGGTACCTTGCTGGGTCTCGTCGTTTACCGGGTCCGACAACTCAAGCCGTTCATCGTTTTCGGATGTTGCTTGTTCATGGTCGCCTTCGGTCTCTTGATCCGATACCGAGGTGGTCTTTCCAACTCAGCATACGCGGGTATCATCGGTGCTGAGATCGTTCTCGGTATCTCGGGCGGTTTGTTCTCGTAAGTGTTGAAAAGTGGGGAAATTGGACCACGAAACATCGCTGACAACTCCGTTTGCCTCTTCTTTGCAGCTACCCAACGCAAGCCAGCGTGCAAACGCAGACAAAGCATCAAAACGTAGCAATTGTCACTGGTGCGTCATTTTGCATTGAAAAACAGCGGGAAGTACTCATCTGAAGCCTGATTTCTTCAGGTCTGTACCTCGCGACTTACAACATCGGTTCTGCGCTCGGCTCCACTGTTTCCGGTGCCATCTGGTCCCAGATTCTGCCCAAGGAGATCGAAAAGGCCGTTGGCAACGTCACTCTTGCCCAGGAAATCTACGGCTCTCCCTACACCTGGATCATCACCAATCCCGTCGGCACCGCTTCCCGAGAGGCCGTCAACCACGCCTACCAGCACGTCCAGAAGATCCTCTGCATTGTTGGTATTTGCCTTTGTATTCCGTTGATCACCTTCTCCGTCCTGCTCAAGAACCCGACCTTGACCAGCGAGCAGTCACTCAAGAACGCCGAAGAGGACGAGTCGGTTCACTCGGGATCGCAGGATACCGAACATGGATCGCAGAGGGGCTTCGTCAGGAAGTTTCTTGGTTAAAAAATGATGACAGGTGTCGTCGCCTATAGATCGGTATCGTTGCTATAATATCCCGGCTCGTCAGCGGAACAAGCGGTGTAACATAGATATCCTTGTTGTGCTTTGGTCGCTATCATAATATGTCCTGTTAAACACATGCGGTAGGGTCAAGATGTTCTGGGTTGTAGCCATCTCAAAGTTGCTTGTAGTGTCACCGCTCGGTGTCACTAGTCGACTTCATTGGAGCGAAACTGGGAACATACATGTAGCGGTTGAAACAATATGCCTAGACTGGAAAGGTCTAGGAGGGTCCCCGAGCTTGGTGGAGGATTCAAGGTGGATAGTCTGAAATGGGCGGCACGCCTCGACACGTCGAGGGACACTGGGCTATATCGCAAAGTCCATGGCCCGAATCTATTGGCTCGCTAAAATACAATTTCACAGCGAAACGGCGTGCTGATCTAGTGCGCTTCACACCGCGTGCGCAACAGGCATCCCCTCACTCAAATTCTCAAGTACCCTAATAGCGCGATCACGCAAACCCCGGTAACGAGGCCCAGGATCAACGTATCCCTCCTCCTCCGCGACTGGATCATTGAAAGCAGGGAGTTAATCCCGGGCATCGAGCCTGTCAAGAAGGGTCGCATCGTCAGTAATGGTAAGATAGGTCGACAGATAGGGACATGAAGAACTCACTCAGGACGCCGGTCATCCGAGAGTTGACGCCCGCCAACATGGTTCGCTGCTGTGCAAAGTCTTCCCTCGTTGCGTATGCTTGACTGCAGGGCGCGCCGAAAGATCAGCCGTTGGGTAATATCATTCGTTTCCCGGAGGCCGGGCTTACTCAAGTATCTCATCCGTCATACGATTTGATGAATCGATTCTGCTGCGTTCGGCGAGAAGAGCGTCTGTTTGTGGTGGTAGTGACTGTTTGTACGCGCTAGATGCGGATGACAGGAGACACCGGTGAGCGGGACTCGCTTGAGCGTATATTAGGTACGATTCTTACTTGATGTCTTTCCGTATTGAGCCAAGGAGATCATGTCGCTGTAGCGCCTGCTCGATATTTGACTGTCAAAAGCGTCGACTGTCAGTCCAAAGGAGCGCAATGCGTGATTTAGAAAATTACCCTTGTACGTGTAAACTCTCTGCGGTAGTCGTCAAAGATGTCACGATGTCTTGCAGCTGCGTGCATCATCGATGTTGATGGTGGTACATCCGGCGAGTTCAAAAGCCCCGTCAACGAATCCAGCGTCGAGCTCAACTGTACGATCATCAGGACATTCAGCAAGTTGTCGATGAGAGGGCGCTCCAGCTTTCCGCTTCACCTTTTCCAGCAGCTCGTCAATCTCCTCCTCCATCAACTTGTACCCTCCAATCCCTTCCTCCTCCAAGCTCATGATATCCCTCCCGCGCGGACTCCACGCACCATCACGTCCATGGGATCCGCCATTATTGTTCGCGCTGATCTGACCCGCAACGGCCGAGTACGCCGCGAGCTTGGATTCTATGCGTGATTCGAGGGCACGGGCGTGTTTGCGTGTTGCGTCCCATGTGGTGCCGGACATTGTAGGCTGTCGGCGAGAAGTGGATAAGGTGGTAGAGATGACGGCGCGACGACTCGATTGAACGGAGCGAGATGACAGCCTGGACGCGGGGTCTCCAGGTTCCGCGCTTCTTCCAAGCGCAGACAAAGGTAAAACACGGACCTCGATCGCTCGTCGTGCTTCATCTTTGCACTTCCACTTCCGACAAGTCTTCAGACTTCTTGCGCTGCGAGATAGCTTGGAACAGGTTTCATACGAGCAACATGGTTCGCTTCAAGGTCCGCCCAAGACGAGGTGAGTTATCACGCGGGATCCCCGAGCTCTAGGCTGATCCCCGCTTGTTACCTTTGTAGACAACGTCATTCCGCCATGCGCAACGGAACTATCATCGCTCCTTGCCTGTTTCGCGACTTCTGCCGACCTAAGGACGACGGGAGAGTGTAGCAAGGCTGCCAAGGATCTGCATGCGTGCATGGCCAACAGGCCAAAGGGTGGCAAACCGCCCAAGAGCTCGGTGAGTGCAGTCGCTGAAATCGCGGAGCGGACCGTAGCACGAGTTGGCATGGAATCTCATCAGCTGATTCGGCACCCTCTGCCTCTTCAGATCAACTACCTTCTCAGCAAGGTCAAATAGACATCACACTCGCTTGCGCCATCACATCAGGCTCCGCCGGTGGTCCCTTCATCATTCTGCGCCGGGCCCTCAGTATTTCCAGACATCGGCGCTTGCAGGAATGTCAATGGGGCGGAACCTTGCTGAACGCCTCGGGCATCACCAAAGGGGCACAAGGCGATCCATTAGGCGCGCGATCCTACCCAAATTCACCACTTCAGAAATCAGGTCTCTTTGTTGTAACACGACCCTCTACAGCATCAATCGGCATATTTTTCCACGCAATCCCCGCACATCATCGTCTCCGACAAGTCGTAAGGCACGTTGCAGACCTCGCATGTTTTTGCCCGACAGGGGTGCCAACGCGACGCGACGTCCCGATCCAGGAGTGGGCCACTTTGGCCATGATCTGTGAAGTCTATGCTTTGCATGGAAAGACGCATGCAGCTGACTTTTAGGAGGCTCGAAGGCCTTACCGCATTCGAGGGGTCAGAATCGTTCAATGCGAGGAGCGCCTCGGCTTTGCGACATTGTCGTCGTTCGACGTTGTCCTGCGGGGACTAGATGTGCAGCGGCGAACGCCAGAAAGTGGTTGCATTTCGCGCAACAATCGAAGACACATGAGTGCTTGTGGTCGTCGCTTGAGAAAAGGTTACGAAGCTAGCTGCGACTCAGAGATAACTCGCCCGACCCTCGGGACCGCCGTGATGATACCAACCGGGGGCAGTTCAGTGTCTTCGTGGTGCCATCTGTGACGCTTGTACCTGCAGCGCGATCATGCATACAGTAGGCTCGTCCCGTCAATTACTCTGCCGAACTTCCTGCGGAATGACGGGAGATATTCGGAGACTGCAACCAGATAGAATAAGTCTTCAAGACGTTTCAAGACACCAAATGACTTGGGTTCTTGAGGGACTTTCTATTGGAGCATTCTGACAGCAGCCGTGACAAGCTCCGACGGCTCCTCCGACGACACGAACCGCTTCAGTCAGCCGTACAAGTGCTCTACAGTCCATGAACATCTACGCAGACACCAACATGGATCTACCAGCTGATCTACCGGCAAGCTTACCGAGCTGCTTAGCGGCCGTTGAATAATCAACGGGAACGGGAACCGAAAAGCGGGCTTTCTCCCACGCGTTTCAGGTGAAACAAGCCACGTTCCGTAAAGTCCGGGCACATGATTGGGCAGACCTGGTGGCTTCCGCTCAAGAATGTTGTTTGAGCTGTTGTTGGCATGTCGACAGCGCCTACTGAGCTGCTTTTCAGTACTGGTGCATATGTATGGAGGATGCAGCCCGCAGACACGACTCAACTGCAGGGAGCTGTGCAGGGGGTGGGATAAAGCACCCTGACCTTTCCTGAGCTTCCCTAGTGACATTCGTGGGCTCCAGTCACCGACCAGGAGCTGACCGCATGGACGTCAAAGACGCTGCTTGATAACATTGGGGGACGTCCACTCCAAACACATAGTCAGCTACGTGTATAGTAGAGAACGTCGAGGCGAAAGGATTGGCAAGCTGATTGGCAGCTGGACTGGCCAGAGAACCAGGCACCCAAAGGGGATTCGCTCAGGGAGCTCACCAGGGAATAGTAGCTGGAATGGCCCGGTGTTACCCGAGCTGTCACTCGTCTCAACCCGTCAATACAGTAGTAAGCTTCGTCTTAAAGCTGTCATGTGAATTGAATCCTGAGTCAAGGTGGCTTCGGTGTTGTTTCTTTCTCAGCCCTGACCTCTCTCGTCGTGCCGCTGTTGGGTATCGTCTTCATTCGCTGTAACATGGGAACGAACCCGTCCTCGCTCCCGACCACGTTCCTTATTTGTTTTTCGCCGACTTCTCTTGAATCTTCTCTATTGTTACCTGCTACAGTAGCATCCAGGATGTGAAAGATACGATATGACATGATGTATAAAGGTGGAACCTCCTTGGGACTGACCCGTAACATTCGACGGCTCATTTGATCGCCAACTCCATAATCGCCTCTTCGATTCTCGAAATGTTCAACCTCCCACACTCTATAACCCATATCTTGACTGTCTCCCTGGCAGCCGGGAGTAAGTTCAAGTGACGATATCATAAGACGCCACTGATCCTCTCTTCCCAACCAGTTCTTTCCGGTGCCGGCGTATCCGCCCAATTCACCTTGGGTTTAGCATGTACAGCGGACGCCGATTGTTACGATGAGTACAACAGTCTACCAGTCTTCTGCGGTCCGGATGGAATCTGTGGAGGGGGGCAGGCCCAATGCGAGCCGGATATGGGCTCTCCCAGTGACATTGGGGAGAGCTCTGCTTGCGTTTCTGGTGAGCTTTCCCAGTGGGCCAGTCGAGCCTCTGTCGAGTAAGCTGATGTCATGATCATTAACTAGGGGTCTGCAAGGGCGGCAACAAGTGCGCCAATCCGGGAGTATCAGGCCTAGGAGGCCCGTGCAGCTCGTTCTATGACTGTCGAGATCGATACGTTCAATGTGGAAACGGCGTCTGCGGTGGGGGCGGGGTCCGGTGTCAGACACTCGGGGGTTGGTATTCTACGGGAACGTCGTACGACTGCGCATCCCGTAAGCCCTTCCTTGGTGTCCAGTGCCTGACGATAGACTGATCCAAGCTGCTGCTAGGTTACTGCAGGAACAATATCTGTTCGAACACTCCTCGCGCGGGTCTTGGAGACACATGTTCGGTTGACTTGGATTGTACGGGTTACGACGACGGAGTCGCGTTCAACTGCGGGACCGATAGCAAGTGTGGCGGTAACGGCGCCGCATGTCAAGCGAATGATGGTTCAGCGGAAGGCATATCATATTATTGCGTATCTGGTGAGTCTTTGGGTTTCTGGCAGAGTTCAGAAATGAGCTCTGATATTTGTTCGTTCTCTTCCTTCATAGAATACTGCAGCGCCGGCTTTTGTTCGAGCGGGTCGAATGCGAGTCCGACTCCCAATGCCAAACGTCAACTCCTTCAACCAGGTCAGATCCGCCAACAGCTTTGCTCCGCAGGCATGGTCGCGTGTCCCGTTCAGCCCAAAGGTTACGAGGTGAGATCATATTTGCTCCTTGTTCTCTTGAAGGACATGCCACTTACTCAGACGGCTTCTAGTGTATCAACACGAACTCCGACCTAGAGGCGTGTGGAGGCTGTCCCGGGGCGCAAAAGGCGGATGGGTCACCTGCTGGTGTTGACTGTACCACTTTGCCCAACGTCGATGTCGTCTCGTGCGTTGACGGTGCCTGTGCCATCGGTGGGTTCAATCATGAACGTCTCCTGTATTCCGCTGACATGGGCATCAACGTTTGCGCCCGTCGCTGATTTGTAGAGTCTTGCATGGCTGGATACGTCTATACAGCCGTGAACGCCACTTGTGTAGCTGTGTAAAGACGGGCATGAGATAAAGTTGGAATCGAGGACTGTACCATTACGGACTCTCTCAAGGAGGAATAGGGTTGTACGGAATATGCGCTGCGGCGGAGATTATCTGATTTTCCGAAACGTCCAAAGGCAATGGCCGTCGCGGAAGACCGTTTCAGGCTTGGGAGTTGTTGAAGTGCACTATCCCGCCCAGATGCGAGCAGCGATCAGTCACAATGTCGTATGGAGACGATCCCGAGCGGGCTCGAAGCATTCCCACAGGATGCCATCATCGTCAGAGCAAAGCTGTGTACGACCGCGCACGTGGATCCGACAAGACCAGCACCCTCTACGTCAAAGTTGATTGAGGCAGACCCGATGGCTCGGACAAGCGATGGCGAGCGCATAGTCTATGCAGTATGGGCTCCAACGATTTACGTTTTACTCACTCAGCGTGTGTTTCACCTAGGTCGGTCATGTATGTGCGTGTACCTTGAGTGCGGTAGCTAGATCAACAACCCCCGAGCGTCTTGTATGTCGGCCAATGAAGTAGATGCAACCAGCATTTAGAGATCTATAGCAATAGGTTATATGCTGGCGGGCGCTTTCTCTCATCAATTCGATACTGTGAGCATTTCTATGGCGTTGCCGACCGCGCGAATCTCACAACCATGGACCTTGTTGAAATGTACGTATTCGGAATTTGATCGCAAACGAACCCTAAGAGTTGCGCCTCATGATAAGATCTTCCGTCTGACCCTACACACAGCTTGATCTCAGGTGTATCCTTCGTGCTCTGCATCCCTTGCTCGTTGTCGCTCACTGGCTGAGCGGGATGCCACGGTTCGTTCTGAGCGATCTAACGTTCGGGCTGGCTGACAGTCTGTCTCGGACCCTTTGAGGGACAATCTTCTCCATATTCTACCTCCGAATTAGCGTTGCACTCACGCATCCGTCTGCCAATATTAAGGCATACTTTGGCGGATAGGAGTCGGGAATCTACTGACCCCTAGGCTTTCCAGAATGCCTGTTCGATACGAGGATCGCACATTTTCATTACCGAAGGAAACGGCTTTATTGGCACAGGATGCCAAAGCGGTACTGGTGCTGATAGCGAGGATAGGCTAGAACCTGCCTGGGGGCCTTGATAGTGTGAGATGCCTGTGCCCTCAGCAACTGTGCCTGCCACGTCGTTAGAAAGGGCTTCGTCGGAAAAGCTCATCGCAGGAACCGAAGATTCTGGAAAGCTACCAGCCTGAAGAGTGGTTGGGAGCAGGCCAACTTCAGATCTCACCGTGATTTGCGTTCGTTACGAAGGAGAATGTCTTTCTATCGTGGTCTGCTTGCCACATTCCCGTTGAATAGGCCAGCTGCCGAGCGTGACTAGGTTGCTCGCCGGTCGGCCTGTTTTCGGAGGTGTCCGCATTGCAGCTGGATGAATCATCAACACAAGTAGCGAAGTAAAGCAGATGCTATTCGTAGAGGTTGTCGCGGAAAGAGGTCGACTTGCATATATTCCCCCTTTTGCATTGCTGTGAGGTGTAGATGTCAAAAGCCATATAGATCCGGAACGGCTCAAATCGGCTACAATGCTTCTCATATGTTCTGTATCTAAAATGAAAGGCGCGGCGTGAACATGAATCAGTCACAGCAGAACAGGCAGAGAAATTTGCCAGACAACCTTTCTCCTTTTTTCTTCGTCCCTGGGAGAGCGTGAAAACGAGATGTGCATTGCCTTAGCAAGGGGTTTAGGGTCAAAGAAGCGTTCGCTATTTCGGGTGCTGTAGGACTGGTCGTGATGTCGCAGGTAGTCTTTGTCCACTGTGCATGTTGCCTCCTAATAGCTCCCATACAGCTGCAAGGCGTCTATCATCGCATGTACGACGGATAGTCTATGCGTACAGCAGGAGGTCAAGTCGAAACACGGGAGGCGGTCGCAAGCTCAAGGGTCGACCCGCGGTGCGCTTGTGTGCGTCCAGAGTCGGCTTGCGCTTTGGATAATTATGGCCGAGTGCGATCGGAGACTGTCTCTCCTTCAACGACACTTCTGAGACGACAGGCCCTGGGACTCGTCCTGTTCTGCAAACTAGTCGCCATCATGCCCGCCATGCTACGCACCACGGCGTGCAGGTCGCTTGTAGCAAGCGGCTCGGCCCGTCTCACAGCAGTCCGATACAATGCGACCGTTGCCGCCCCGCCGACGTCCAGTTCGGCGCTGTTCATGTCGGGACCGGCAGCGCAAAAAGTGCAAAGCGAGGCACGGGTGGTCAAGTATGCTGGAAAGAAGAAGCCCATCACGCCGGTGAGTTGGCTCGGGGAAAGATACGGGCTCGCGCTTATATCTTCGACAGGGAATCCGTCATACGATTCAAATCCACCACCCGCATTTGCACAAGGAAGGTCCCCTGCGTGACTTGACGCTCCCGCTCAGACGTTCAGGCGGACGAAACGACACCGGACGCGTCGTCAATCGATTCGTCGGAGGAGGCCACAAACGACGTCTCCGGATCGTCGATTTCCACAGGAAAGCCGAGGGCGAGCATGATGTCGTGCGAATCGAGTATGATCCGGGACGAAGTGCGCACATTGCGTTGATCAAGGCCCGGTCTGCGGCGCCGACAAAGTCGTTCCAGGAGAAGCTTGCGTTGGAGCTCGACGTTTCTGCGTGGGGTCCGCAGCCGTTCAGCAAGACGCCTGTTCAGGCCAAGGAACTTGAAAAAGTATGCGGAGGGTACAGCTATATTCTCGCGCCCGATGGTCTTCGCGCCGGCGACGTCGTCCGCAGCTACCGAAACGGTATTCCCTCGGAACTTCTCGCGGGCCTGGGCTCCGGAGGATACGAAGACGCCGTCTCGGCCGACTCGGCCTCGGAGCTGGACACCGACCCGGCGAGCCCGCAAACCGTTCTCTCACCCTCTGCCGCCGCCCCGGCAAGCTCGGCATCCTCATCCCGAGCGCTTGGTATGCTTCGTACACTGACACTCAAGCCCGGGAACGTTCTCCCGCTCGACCTGTGTCCACCGGGAACGATCATTCACAACATTTCGCTCAAGCCCGAGGGCAAGATGCAGCTTTGTCGAAGTGCGGGAACGTTTGGCCAGATTGTCGCGCATGGTATCGGCAAGCGGTCGGCGGAGGAGGGGGAGCCTGTGGCGATGGGCGCTGTTGGTGCACAAGGGTGGACGCTGGTGAAACTGCAGAGTGGAGAGGTCCGAAAGCTGCATCCGAAATGCGTCGGCACAATCGGAGTCGTTAGCAAGTAAGTTCTGGCTGACATACAATAATTCCGCAGCTCACATCCCGTCTAGCAAGGAACACCAGCAAGAGCAGATCGGCAAGGCCGGTCGTAAACGCTGGATGGGCATCAAGCCGCGAGTGCGAGGTGTCGCCATGAACGCGTGTGACCATCCGCACGGAGGTGGTCGTGGTAAATCCAAGGGTAACAAGCACCCGAGGAGTGTCTTTGGTTGGCTCACGAAGGGCAAGAGGACGAGACGGCCGAGGGATAAGGATGGTAACAAGATGTGCGTATTGTCAGGGATTGCGTTATCTGAGATCGCTGGGCTCATGCTTTGCCTTGCAGGGTGGTCACCGAACGACCAAGAGGACGTGCGACCAAGAACTAGAGGGTATTGTCGCGTTGTTGATCTTGTACAATGCATCATATCGCATACATCGCATAACATGCTACAAAACGGCTGTCTGCCAAGTATCCATCCCCGCGTCCCGTCAACGTCGCGGACTCTCCACAAACGACCAGAATGCGCCCACCGTCGGCTTGTCCGTATGCCGCGCATAGGGATCGATCTGGCGGCACCATCAGCGCACTATACACGCAAGACAGGGCGGGAAACTGACCTTGTACGTCTGCACTTTCCAATCCTTGATCGCCGGATGCGGTTGGTCGTTGCTCAACTGGAAATACACACCGCGCACTGGTGGTCTCCTTCAGCATTGCCTTCCAGGCGGAATGGAAAAGCGAGCGTACCATGCTTGAATAGTTCCCTCGGATCTGTCCATCGGTAGCTTTTGAACTGCCACGCCTGACCGGTCGTGAACACACATAGCACTCGATCCCTGCGATTTCGTCCCCCGTCAGCATCATGAGAATTGGCATCATTGTGGAAAGCGAAACATACCATGCTGCTTCCGGGCCCGCAAGCTTGTTCAAAACGTCCGTACTCTCCAGCGCATAATATTTGATCTTCCGCTCTACGCCGCACACCGCGCATCAGCGAATCCACTCATCCGTGACCAGGCAGGGAAACGTACCCGTTCCATCCAGCGATGTGATTGTCCGATAGATGACAATCACGTCCTCGAGCCGTCGATTCCCTTCGGCCTGCTGCCGTGCCTTTGCCTGATCCGACTTTTCGAACCTATCGCCAAGAAAACCCATCAACTTCACACAATTCACACAATCGAAAAAGAGTGGTAAAGACGTACACGCCATCCTCGAGGAACCGCTTGACGTTCCACATCGTGATCAGCGCTGTTGGCGAGGAGGAAAGGAGGATAATGTTCTGCTGCGCCGCGCGTTGTTTCTTGGGCCGATCTGTCAGGTCGCGTGGCCTATCAGTCACTCTTGTCGACGACAGACTTGGGAAGACGCGCGTACCGTCTGTCCCGTGCGAAAAGATCGGAGCGCCCGGTTTCTGCGTCTTGAGTAGTTGGCGGAGCGGTTTCACGCGTTCGGCCATGATGGCTTTCCGCAGGGCTGTAAAGTCCTGTCAGACGGGAATTCGGGGTGTTAGTATAGGCGTGGAAGAGGCAGGGAAGGGCGACTCGCATTCTTTTTCCCGCCGACGGTGATCCGGAGGGTATCGTACCGGTCCTGTATCGAGATCTCCTGTGAACGGATCTAGGAAAGGCGGTTGTGTCAGGAGCAGCGGAATGGGAGGATATCTGGGCGCGCTCACTTTTTTCACGGCCTCGACGTCGGCTTGGTTGACGACGTAGGCTTTACGCTTCCCGGCTGCCGCTTGCGAGGGTTGCGTTTGTGACGGGTCGTGCCCCTGGGATGCGTCCGTTGGCGCGAGCAGGGTCGACACGGTCGGATCGTGCGGTGCCGGTAGAGATCCCTCAAAGTCTATAGTGGGTGAGGTAAGGTAGGGTGAGATGAGGTGAGGCCTGGAGAGGAGGCCGGAACGCACGGTTATCCTCCGGTCGACTGCCCAGCACTAATATCCTCCCCGCCGGGGCTTCTCCGCCCATGAGGTACTCTTGCACAACCCTTCGATCAATCAACGTCACGGGCCTGAACGCATTCTCCGATCCTCCCGGGATACCGGCACTTCCGATCCCCGTGGATACGTGCACGCCGACATTGCCGACGGAGGCATTCTTCATGTAGTCTGCGGCGGTGTTGCCGGCCGAGGTAAAGACGTACGTCAGCTGCGCGAGCGTGTAGGTCGTGCTGGAGTCATTGAGTTGGGTCGTGAACCGTGTGGGGGTGTCTGCAGGGATGACGACGCGCTGTGGCGGGGAGCCCTCGGAGGAAGGGTCGAGGGAGATGTAGGAGGCCTTGATGACGGCATCGACGGTGTGTTGTTGGGTTTTGTCGAGGAGGAGGACGGGGTGCTTTGCGGCGATGTGGGCGCGGAGAATGTTGAGCGGGTCGTGGGTGACGATTGGGTCTGCCATGGTGGATGGTGGCAGGATAGGATGGATAGGAAGGGTGGGTGGGATGGCGGATAACAGCAGATGCACTGTCACTTTGTCCTGGCTGCCCTCCTCTCGCGATCGCGACCGAGTTGGCACGAGGGATTTCTCAAGTCGACTTTCCCGTATACCTACCTCCTCGACCAAAGCAAGTCCTCTTCCTTCTCCAACCATCCACCATGTCCGTCCAAGGCTACAAATATGTCATCGAGCACATGGAAGACGACGACGCCACCACCACCTCGGTTCCGCCTTGGGTCCGCCTCGAATACGCCCAGATGCTGAAGAACGCAGGCAAGCAATCCAAGGTGCTCTTCACCTCGCTCTCGGCTTCCTCGGCTGCGGCCCTCCCGGGGCAACTCGCCTCGGCTGTGGGAGACGCAACAAACGTCGCGGCATGCGAAGCCACCACAACACCCATCCTTGACCTCCTCGCTACCGCGGGACCCAACGGCACACCCGTCCCCATCTCCAAAGTATGCCTCCTCGACCCAAAGGCACCGCTCGTCCTCAGTCCGGCGGATGGCGCGCCGGGGGCATTCGAGTTTTTCCTGTTTGGCGGAATTCTAGGGGATGATCCGCCGAGAGATAGGACGGGCGAGTTGCGCAAGCTCGGGTTCGAGACGCGGCATCTGGGAAGCGTGCAGATGACGACGGATACGGTCAGTTTCCGACGCTTTCTCTCCTACCGAGAACTTGCTGAGACATTGCTTCAGGCCCTCGGCGTCACCAAGATCATCATCGACGACAAGATCCCCCTCGACGAAATCACCTACGTCGTACGTCGCCTCTTCCCCCAAACTGCTTCAGCACTAACCGCCTCGCAGGACCACCCAACGATCCGCTTCAACGACAAGGAAAGCGTCGAGATGCCGTTCCGTACGTCCTGTCCTTTCTCCCTGACCGTTTCTTCGCCGCGCTGATAGAGCAAACGGGCACAGGCTACGTCAAGGGACCCGATGGCGAGCCGATTCTTCCCGCCGGGATGCGCGAGCTGTTGCAGCAGGACTTGAACAAGACGTTTGACGAGTTCTAGGCTGTCGTTGTGTTTGGCGGAGGAGGTTGTATTGGTGGGCACCGCATTGATGATGTTCTTTAGATCGCACGTTGCTGCTTCGGATTCGCTTGCGATGTTGCAGTCGCGTCAGGTCTTGCCCGGAATGCGTCCCGAATGCCGTCCGGACGGACACAGATCATCAAGACGTCTGCGCTCTTGCACGACCAGATTCCCACATCGACGTATCCGATAAGCTATATTCCTGCATGCCTATCCCAAAGGACGATTCCCTGTGCGGCCCACGCACCAGTAGCAGAGCGTCCATCTGACACCCATCTGGCACTGAGACGAACAACCACTCGGACGGCGCATACCTTCAGGCTATATACCCCCGGGTCGTCGTTGGTCGAGACGACTATTTGTAGTCCGAGGTTGACTGTGGTCCTATGATGGCCCCGTGAGCTTTGTGATCCCTGCCGCTACTTCCCTCGATAGGTCACAAGATGGGTGGCGACGGCCGCAGTATGCGGTTATGCAGACGATGGTGAACTCAAGGCCTCGTCGTTTACGTGTGGCAGTAGGTAGTGATGATGGCGCAGCCAGAGTATCAAGGGTATTGACGGGATCCCGCAATGGCTCCAGCCTGGCGTAAGCAACCCACGTTCAGACTTCGACAGCGGAAGGCGCTCCGCACCGTGAATCAAATCTTGATTGTTTGTCGCTGCGGTGCGGCGGATTCTTCGCCTGACATGATAGCAGGCATCCCATGACGAATGACGAGACATCCGTCCACTCGCAGCGGGTCCCTCGCGAAAGTAGTATCGATAAAGTTACAACGACCTTGCCGAGCCTAGAAGTCCTTCCACTCATCGTCCCACGCCTTGTCCGTCTTTGGCGCCGGTTTCGTCACGGGCGCCTGCGGCTTCGCTTGAGTCGAGGTCGGCGCCGGCGCATCCCATTCGTCCCATCCATCCTTTCCATTCCCACCCTCATCCCGATACGCGGCATCTCGCCCATCATCGGCATACACATCATCATACTCGTATCCCCTCGGGTACCCTCTTCCTGCGTTTCCCCCCGAGCCACCGAGCCCAAGCTGTCCGAGCTTGGCCGAGAGATCCACGCCGCCCTTTTCCCGCGCGAGCGTGTTTAAGTTCTGCCACCCTTCCCCCGCCATACTCGACAGCCATCCGCCCGTCGTTCGCGCCTGACTCGATAGACGGTCCGCAATCTCGCGTGGATCCTTGGCACCGTACCCTTGACCCTGCGCCTGTTGCGCATTCAACTCGCCGAGCGTTTGTCCGGCGCGCGCCATGCCGGGCTTGACGACGCTCTCGTGGATCTCCTTGCCGGCGCTCGTCACGGCGGAACTGAAGAGTCCCCAGCCTTTCGTAAGCGCTGCGAGCGGGGCTGTTTGAAATTCGTCGAGCGTGGGTGCGGCGTGCGAGGAGAGCGCGTAGGATGGGTGAGCGGCGGATTGGGGCGGGTCGGGTGTGGAGCCGAAGCCGGTGTATTTTCCGCCTGAGGCAACCACGAAAGATTAGCGGAATGGGAGATGAATGGGAGAAGGCGAGACTCACCTTGAGACGGCGGTACGTCATCCCGTCGCTTCGCATTCACCTCGCCCAACCCCGCAAAGAAATCCTCATTTCCCCCACCGGAGCTAGTCATCGGACTCGCCGAGCGGCCGATGCTGGAACTAGACGAGACGGAGGGCGGCATGGGGCTATTGCGTCCGCCGCGTGCGCGCGTGGCGGATGCGGGACCGGGAGCCGAGGCGGCGAGGAGGTTGACGAATGTCGTGGGCGGGGCGGAGGGTGTCCATTCCGTGGGTTCGTCGGCGGTCTCTGCCGCGAGCTGTGAATTCCAGGCATCAACGTTGTTCTCGGTTCTTTGGAATGCGTCGACACACCTTTTCGCGATACTGCGCAACGGCCCATGATCCGTACTTTTGCTTCATGACCCTGCCCTTCTCCGCACCTGCGCTCGCTCCTCCGGCGCTCAGCCCTCCACCGCCGTTCATGCCTTCGGCGTTGTTGACCTATCAGGTACGATATCAGAGTAGGACTATATCTCATCCAGTCGGATACGCACAATCTTCTCTCTCTCGCTCGCCGACGGGTACCCGCCCTCCTTGGGATCGTACGCTTCGCAGAACGCGGTAAAGTTTGCGTTGCCGCCGACGCGCATCTTGCGCAGCTGTTCTTCTGTCCATTTATCCATGGTGACGGAGCGGACGAAGCTGATGGAGTTAGATCAGCTGAGGGTGTCACGTAGCCCAGGGCTCGAGTGCCGTACGAGATGTGTACGCCGAAGCCTGACTCGGGGTCAGCGCGGCGCTTTGCACGTGGGTTCGAGACTCACTTCGATGGATCCCCGAACACTCGAGGCAGATCAACGTCCCATGCTACGACGCATCAAGACTCATCCTCTCCGCTTATCGCACAACTCACCTGAACGCTCGCCCACTGCGGAGACGGCGCGCCACAGTCGACGCATTCTGCGCGCGGGATGAGCCGGGATGCGTGACAATGGAACAAGGAAGGCGGGGCTCACTCTTATTCTCGGGCAGGGCCATGAGCTCTCTGAGCTCTGTTTTGTAGAATGCCTCGGCCATGGTGGGTGGGTGGTGGGTCAGGTCAGAAAGGAGAGGAATCACGTCGAGTGACAGCATCCATCTATGAGTCTACAGCATCTCAAGCGGGTGCGCCCCAACAAATCGAGACAGTCGCCATCATACATGGAATCGCCACCGCTCTACAGATACAAGTCGACCTGCTCCACTCTACACCTACTTGCCCTCCTTCTTCTTGCGCTTCTCGATCAAAGCACGCTTCGACGCAAGTTTCTCGGCCTATAGCTCTCGTCAGCACACGTCAGCGATATCCATAGCCGCCAACTCACCTCCTGCCGTCGCTCATTGTTCGAATACTGCATCTTTTCATACAGCCGCTGCTTCTTCCCCGTCATCATAATCTTGCGCTGATCCTCCTCCTCCTCGCTCTTCTTCTTATTCTTACGCGTATCCGCCGGCCCATCCCCGCGCGCCTTGCCGAGCTGCTTGAGGTGTTTCTGGAACGCGGCGTGGTCCATGCCGCGCGCTTCGGCTTCGAGTTCCGCCTGGTGGACGAGCGTCGAGTCGGTCGGATCGGCAGCGGCGGCGCGCATGGCAGGGGTATCGAGCGCGTCGGTCGTCATGGCGTCATCCTTGTCGGCATCCACGTCGGATTCCTCGGCCTCGGCCTCGGCATCCGCACCGGCTTGCGCCTCGACGCCCAACCACGGCCTATCGTTGGCGCCCTCGGCATCCCACGGGCTCACGTGCGGCGGCAACGTCCCTCCGGGCTCATACCCGCTTCCCTCGCCCGCCGGCAACACTTTGCGCGCATTCGCGCAATCGGCCACCCATTGCGGCTGGACCCAGGTCCACTTGTGGGTGCCCTGTAGCTGACGTCGTGTCGCGGCGTCCATGGGCCGGTCGAGCAGGATATGGGTGATGCTGGATGCCACGGTGGGGTCGAGCGCCGAGAGGGCCGGGTGGGTGATGACTTTGCCGCCAAACGCACGAATGACGAATTCCCATGTACGCGAGGACGTTTCGCGCGAGAGGTAGAATGTGTAGGGCGCAAAGAGGGTGTAGCCGCCGGCGGCGGCGGATTGCGTGTCGTCCGACGAGGCCGTGTTGGCGAGGAGCGAGGTGTAGGTCGGGAGCGGCGCGTTGGCCGGATCCTCGGCGTCGGCTTCGTTCTTGGAGGGATGATGAACGAATTCCTCTTCCTCCTCCTTGACTTCCGCGCTCTCCACGTCTACGTCCTCATCCACTTCCATCCCCTGCGCACCCGCCTGCTGCGCAATACTCCTGATACTCTTCTTGACGTCCTTTTTCGTAATCTTCTTGCCCTCGGCCACCTGCTCGCCCGCCACCTCAGGCGCACGCTCGACGAGCTTGAACTTGCCGACGCCCTCACCCTCGGCGTCGAGCTTGACGTCGAGTTGCGGCGGGTAGACGAGGTTTTCGTCCGTATAGAGTTTGAACAGGACAAACGAGGTCATGGTGCGGTAGAGGTCGAGGAAAGTGAGGAGGATTCGGAAATCAACGTCGGCGGGGACCTGGGGGGAAAGGGGGGGGGGGAGGGGTACGGTTCAGTAGGGAATGACTTTGCCTCGCTGCGCTCGCCTTACCGTCTGCTTAAACTCCCACGGCTCCAACCACCTCACGCTCACCGTCTCTCCACTCCGCCCCGCCGGCACCTCGCACTCGTAATACACGCCCTTGATACTCAAAAACACTTTACGCAGCGCGTGCGTCCGGATGGCCCAGACCTTCCATTCGGCCACGAGCCGCGCGCACTCGGCCGTGATTTCCTGCGGGACTTGGGTCTTGCCGGGGACGGGATCGCGCGGGAGTCGTTCAAAGAGACAGAGCAAGCTGAGCGGATCGTTGAGATCTTGCAGGGCCTGCTTGAACGTCGGGTACCGTTCCTTGACGAGGTGATCCAGCCTTGCCAGCGGCTTGCGCTCTTCCAGTCCCTTGGCGAGCGCCCATTCACCGCGGCCCAACGCACGCGCGAGCTTCTTGGCGAATGTCTTGTGCTGGCGGAACTTGTCGAGCAGGGGCTCGTGCAAGAGGTAGAGAATGTCTTTGCTGTAGTAGAACGAGGCCGGGGCGGAGGAGCCCTTGTTGGCGCGTTTTTTGTTGGTCGGTTCGCGCGGATAGATTCCTGGCGAGCGAAGCGAGCAGAGCGTCAGAGGAGCGGTAAGGCGATGGGAAGAGGAGACTGACCCTTGAGAATACATAGTCGCCTGAAATCACTGAGCGAGATCTGCAGCTTCTTCAACGCCTGTGTCCGCGTGATATAGTTTTTGGCGCTATTCTGGGCATCAGCACACACCCAGATGGCGGAATAGCGACTGCACTCACGCTCCGCTCTCTCCTCGCTTCTTGATCTTGGCCATTGTTGCTACGGTGGTGTGGATGTGGATAACCTGACCCGCTGCCGACCACGCTGCAAGTGGATGAAACGCAGAAATCCGAGGCGACGCTGGAAATATTCTGCATCCGAAAGAAAGGGAGACGCCGCACGTGACGTGATCCCGGTCGGCCGCCGGGGGAGTCAGGGGATCGCCGCGCCCAGGCGGTGATCGTCATCCAGGGGCGTTTCAGGTCAATCCAGAGGCAATATTCACAGCAAACGAGCAGCAGGGAAGCCTGCGACGTCCATCATGTTGTTCTACCTCGATGATCTGCCCGTACTCTTCCCCTATGACCGGTCAGTGCCTTTTGTCTTGGGCTCTGGACGATCACTGATCCTTACCGTAGGATATACCCCGAGCAGTACGCCTACATGGCCGATCTCAAGCGGACGCTCGATGCCAATGGGCATTGCGTCCTGGAGATGCCCTCGGGGACGGGCAAGACGGTCAGCTTGCTGAGCTTGATTGTGTCGTATCAGCAGGCAAGTCGGGATTATGTCCTCCTTGTCGTTTCCGCGTACGCTGATCTTGCCTCGCCTCGCCTCGCCTCGCCCCGCCCCGCCCCGCCCCGCCCCGCCCCGCCGCAGTTCTACGGCCGTAACCGTAAACTCATCTACTGCTCCCGAACCGTACCCGAGATTGAAAAAGCCCTGGCCGAGCTCAAGCGTCTCATGGCGTACCGCGAAGAGATGGGCGCGCGGGACGAAGGCTTCCGCGGGATGGGCCTCACCTCGCGGCGCAACCTGTGCCTGCATCCGGATGTGTCGAGGGAGAAGAAGGGCAAGATTGTCGATGCAAGGTGTCGGGATTTGACGTCGTCGTTTGCGTGCGAGAAGGGCCGGGCGGAGCCGGGGAGCGTCGAGCTGTGTAGCTTTCACGAGGAGCTGAATAATTATGAGGCCGGAAATCTGTTGCCGACTGGGATATGGACGTTGGAGGATGTGAAGCGGTATGGCAAGGAGAAGGGGGTCTGCCCGTATTTTACGATAAGGAGGATGGTGCGTCGTTCTTTCGCGTGTCGTGGTGCGCTTTGGCTCACGACTGGGCAGTTGACGCATGCGGACGTGATCATTTATTCGTTCCACTACTTGCTCGATCCCAAGATCGCCGATCAAGTGTCCAAGGAAATGAGCAAGGAGAGCATCGTCGTCTTTGACGAGGCGCATAATATCGGTTCGTCGGCGCTGATCTTCCCCCTCGACCTTGCGCTAATCCGCTGGGCAGATAACGTATGTCTGGAATCACTGTCGATTGACTTGACGAGACCGATGCTCGATTCGGCTGCAAGAAGCGTCACCAAGCTTTCGGAAAAGATTGAAGAGTATGCTCTGCCACTCTGCCTTCTTTCCGATATGACCTAACGTTCGGTCCGCAGGATCAAACGCACAGACGCGAGCAAGCTGCAAGACGAATACGCCAAGCTCGTCGAGGGACTCCAAGAGGCCAACAATGCACGCGAGCGGGAAGACGACGACGTCATGGCGAATCCGGGTGCGCTTCCTTTCCTCTGCCGTTCTGCCCGATGCTGATGGCTCGAGGGCAGTCTTGTCGGAAGATATGATCAAGGAGGCCGTCCCAGGGAATATCCGAAAAGCGGAGCACTTTGTGGCGTTCTTGAAACGGTTCGTCGAGTATATGAAGGTACGTCTGTGTGGTGCTCGTGTCGGGCGCGGCTGACGTCCGTTGGAAAAGACGCGGATGAGGGTTTTGCACGTTGTCGCCGAGACGCCGCAGTCATTTTTGCAGCATCTCAAGGACATTACTTATATCGAACGCAGACCGCTTCGGTAAGCCCTCTGCTACATTCACTCTTGCCTTTCTAGGCTCACTCGTGTCCGGCAGATTCTGCGCAGAACGTCTGACATCGCTCGTACGGACTCTGGAACTGACGAATCTCGACGAATACCATGCGTTGCAGAAAATTGCGTCGTTTGCGACACTCGTCGCGACGTATGAAAAGGGTTAGTATTCTTCCGCTGAGAGGGGTCGGTTCGGCTGACGGTGTGGGGGTGTAGGGTTCTTGTTGATCCTGGAGCCGTATGAGACGGAACACGCGACGGTGCCCAACCCGATATTCCACTTTGTGTGAGCTGGGCAACTTTCGCTGTGGTCACGCCATATGCTGATATATGCTCCGTGCAGATGCCTCGATCCAGCACTGGCAATGAGCCCGGTCTTTGAGCGATTCAGCAGCGTCATCATCACCTCGGGTACCATCTCGCCGCTCGATATGTATCCCAAGATTCTCGGGTTTACGCCAGTGGTGATTGAGAGTTATCCGATGACATTGACGCGGAATGCCTTCTTGCCAATGGTATTTGCTCTTCGAGCTTCGGTAGCGATGGCGTTGACGCGGTTTGGCAGGTCATTACTCGTGGCAGTGATCAAGTCGCCATCAGTTCACGCTTCGAGGTTCGAAACGATCCGGCCGTCGTTAGAAACTTTGGAAGCATCCTGATCGAGATGAGCAAAGCGGTGCCGGATGGACTAGTTGCTTTCTTCCCTTCATATCTATACATGGAATCGATCGTCGCCGCGTGGAATGATATGGTAAGTCTCGTATGGTTTATTCCGAGGCGTCTGCTCATGCGGTCTGCGTCCAGGGTATCCTGAACGAGGTGTGGAAGCACAAGCTGATCTTTGTCGAGACACCGGATGCGGCCGAGACGAGTATTGCGTTGGATAACTATCGAAAGGTGGGTTGTTCGTCTGGTTTGAGCTTTATCAGTGGCTGAGGTCGATCATAGGCATGTAACAACGGTCGAGGGGCGGTGCTGTTGTCAGTTGCGCGAGGAAAGGTATCCGAGGGGATCGATTTTGATCAGTGAGTTTTGCGGCGTCAAGAAACTTGCTCAAGGCTCACGAGCCGTCTAGCAACTATGGTCGAGCTGTGATCATGTTTGGGTAAGTCGAGACAGATACCAGGGGAACTACTTCTAATCCGTTTGGCAGTATTCCATATCAATACACGGAAAGTCGTATATTAAAGGTGAGTTGAATGCACTTTCGAAGGTAGTCAAGCTGATGTTGCCGCAGGCCCGGCTGGAGTTCCTTCGCGATCACCATCGTATAAAAGAAACCGACTATCTGACTTTCGATGCCATGCGACATGCCGCTCAATGTGTCGGACGTGTATTGCGAGGTAAAACAGATTGGGGATTGATGGTCTTTGCCGACAAGGTGAGTCGCGTCGCTTGTGTCAAAGCGGAGCTGATACTCTTCAAGCGATTCGCACGAGCGGACAAGCGGGCCAAGTTGCCAAGATGGATCAACCAGTACATTACAGAACCCCATTCAAATTTATCAACGGATATGGCCATCCACCTCTCGAAGCTCTTCATTCGATCCATTTCCCAGCCATTCGACCACTCGCAGACCGGGATCTCACTATGGACGCTGGAAGATATCGAGGAACGGCAGAAGAGGGAGAAGGAAAAGATGGACAATGAGCTCGCTGATGCCGCAGAGGTGGGTCTCATCAAGAAGAAGGATGAAGGTGGCGCGTCGTTGCGACCGATGAAAGACGGAGGCGCAAATGGAGGATTCCTTGCCTATGACGACGATGCGGATATCATGATGGAGGACGAGGACGAGTTTGCATCGCTAGGCATCGACGCGTCGGAGCTTGAGGGTATGGAGTTGGCGTGACCGATTCGGTTCGCGCTAAAGGATTGCCACGGACACCCTGATGTGGGATCGTCTCGCTCAACATCATATACATAGCATAGGTTGTAACCCGGGACACATACCCATAACGATCATCACGCGAGCCGGTGTTCCTGGAGAGGCTTTTATCGTGAGCATTCAAAATCACTTTCGCTTTCGCTCTCTGTACGTGCCTGCAAGCAGGCTATCAGCGTCGTGTGACAGCGCTCTCTGGGCAGGGTGACCTCCGGAAACCTGGTCGTACTAATTTACTGGTTGATGCGCAAAGCATCGGCAGCACAATAATGATCCTGCTTTTCACCAAGATTCAACTATGCAGTACTATACAACTAACCCTGCAGGTATGCAGTCTTCCTCACAATGTCCTTTGTATGCAGGCGATGTTCTGCGATAAGCGGAAGGTCGATCTCATTGCGCACAAAACAAACCGCGATTGAAGAGCCGTTATCCTTGTCACCGAAACCTATAGAGAGTACTGAATGCAGATTTCGTCAGTCCGCATGCTACCGGATTCCGCGGGTACCCACATCGTAGAATCCCTGTCCGGTCTTCCTTCCGAGTTTTCCCTCTTCAACCAACTTGTCAAGCATCGGAATCTTTTCGACCAGCGCTTTTGGGATCTCTCCCCGTTCTGACTTCTCTCGCCAGTTCTCGGAAATGAACTTAGTCGTGTCTGCACAAGCATAAGGAGCTATCAGCATGCGATGACGACGCAGAAGGGTTCGAAGGAGCTTGCCTAGGCCGACCAGGTCTAGCAGTTTGAATGGCTGCCATGCCATCAGCTTTATCTCTTTCGTAGTCCTTCGTAATGCTTACACCCATAGCTATTGTAATATGGTTAGACATCCATACAACGAGCGTGTTGCGGCACTCACGATAGCCAGCACCCAGTTCCATTGCCGTATCAATATCCTCTGGGGTTGCCTCACCACGTGCGGCCATACGTATGGCTTCCACTACATGAAAGGCCAGTCAGAGTCGTAATCTCGGGTTCCGGACGAGACATACGCATGTATGGAAGCAATAGCCGCCCTGTGATGAATCTATCGTTGCTGATCAACACCATGCTCGGCCTTGACATGCTTGGACTTACCCAGGCGTATCTTTTGCACTTACGGGCACCTTTTCCATCTTCTTGGCGACCGCAACCAGAGTGTCAAAGGTTTCTTGCGATGTGTGGCGGGCTTTAATCACTTCCACAAGTTTCATCGCTGTCACGAGGATCAGACGTGCATGCACCTAGAGACGAGCGAGACTAACCAGGCACGGCTGTCGAAAGGGGAGTTAGCGGCGAATCAAGCGATAGGGAGCTTCTACTCACGATTGAAAAAGTGGAACCCTCCAAACCTAAGACATATCCGGTTACTTTGCACGATCCCTCGACATTCGGACCATCTCACCTCGTAAGCCTCTCCTTACTGCAGGTCCCGGCGATATCCCCGATACTAAGACTCGACGTGTTGCTGGCGAAAATACAATGCGAGTCGGCTTTGCGGTCGAGGAGTCCAAAGAGGTCTTGTTTTGTCCTGAGGTTCTCGACGATGGCTTCGACCACAAGATCGGAGGACGAGACGGCTTCACCGCTGGATTTATGAGACAATCAGCTTTCGACCTTGAAGGGAATAATAGCAGCGAATTCTTCGAAACTCAGATCTGGCTCGGACATGACTTATGCAGTGCGCGGAAGAAACGTAGATAAGAAATTGTCGCATGGGGAAAGAGCGTCTCCGCGAGGCAGCAACTGCCTGTGGTGCATGCTCAAGCTTAACGAACGCATTCGATCGGAGATCTCATTCGAGCAGTAGAAGTCATCGTGACGCCAGCAGAATTGCGATGATGCGCAAGTATATGATTTGTCAACGCCCGCCGATACGCCCGCCATATATGCCTTGTGATGTGACATAGAAGACACTGGTGGGCTTCCGTCGTGGCTGCGCTGCCAGGATAAGCTTGTCGTCGCCCTATGGCGAGTGTGACTTCACATGTCATCCCATCATAACGCGGACAACAAGAGCTGCTTGCCTGGTCTTGTACACACTACCGCGGACTGCTTCGTTTCACCGTTCGATATACGACTGCTTCAACAACCTTCCTCCACATATCACTCTGGGCACGCTTCCAATTCATCGCCTGCCGCCATCGGCATTCCACTCCACACGACACCACTGATTTGACGACGGGCTACTCACGGATCTGTCGCCGTCTTGATGTTTCCCATCACCTGCCCCGTCCACCCGTCTAACTCTCCCTCCGAGCCTGCAAACTTCTTCTTGGCGACTCTTGCTAACGATTTCTGTATGATCTGGAGGCCGTTTTGTAGGGATTTCTGCGCGAGCATGTGTGTTGGTAACAGAGAGACGGGCTGGAAAAAAGAAGCGAGTGCACACCTCTGTGACGTCAGATAAGACGACTTTGAACCCATTCTGCGCAGCAACTTGGGCAATGCCCGCGCCTAGAGACCGAGATCAGCTATATGCCCGCACCAGGGGTAACAAGAGACGTACCCATCAACCCGGCTCCAAATACGGTGATGTTCTTGACCATCGTAGATTCCAGCCCACCAAAGTCACGATCGAAATCCTGCTGGAAAGAAGCATGATCATTGCGGAGAAGAAGGTGAAAATGCCACTCTATGCTCGCTGAATGCGGTTGTCAACCCCGGGTAGAGCCAGTTTGCCGATCCGGCCGATCGCTTTAGAGAAAAAGATAGAGAAAGAAATAATTTCAAGCCTCTGATAATTCCTCAAATCAGCTACAAAAAACGCCAAAACGTCAGGCATTCCAAGCCGAAAACTTGGCTAACCCTCTTTTCCGTCCGCCGTCCCCTTTATCGGTTAAGCTCCAAAATCCATAACCCCCTGTCCTAAGGGCCCGTTATCAAGTGGTGAGATGCGCTGTAGACAATAAGCGACTGATTAGCTCAGTGCTTAGACACCTAGTCACTGAGGGATCAGTCCAAACGGAAAGTCGATGCTTCGATTCCGCGATTCCGCTGAACAAGAGCGGAAGGCAATGGCAGTTGTGAAGGGAAATTTGCAAAAATACCCCTGCACTTTGCCCTAAATATGACAAATACCCCTGCTTCGACGAAAATTACAGAAACACCCCTATCGCGTTTTTTTTTGCTTTTCGCGCGCGAATTTTCCCTCAAACGAGACACGTCATTCATCACCGATGAATCGACATCCGTTTCAAGTCGAAACTCAGGG